>JAEAOA010000285.1:2232500-2485000 GCA_016746295.1 Potamilus streckersoni
TCCATTTGTACGTCAATGGCTTTATATGATCTGCAAAGTTACTCTTATAAGCTATTGAGAGTAAAACGTCGTGTGGGTGCGTTTCGGGATGAAATAAAGTACCTACTTTTGAATTTTTAAATGTTTTTTTGTACACATTTTGCAATCTTTATAGACTTGGACAGAAAAAAAAATGTAAAAACCTATAGCGATTGTGCGAAAGCTATACGAGGCAGGCACATGAAATTCCGAATCAAAACTTTTCGGTAAGCAAAATCTTACAAGTCTTCTTTCTTATGCAGATAGAGATTGAGGCAGAAAGACGGAATGAAAGAATGAGAGAAGGGTGGGTGGGTAAATAAACATGTATGCCGACCAATCTCCTTGCTGATAAGATTTATGTATTTTGTAACTACTTGTCAGCTTTGTTTCTCCATCGCATTACGTGATGATAGTGAATGAAAAAAGTGGGCTCTGAACACCTAACTAGCTGAAACACGTGTACAGATTCTATTTGAAAAGACATTAAATGGGTCGAGCCAAGTGTACCAAGTATGTCAATTCGAGATTGAAGATTCAGAAGCGAAAATATTTACATACATACATACATACATACATACATACATACATACATACATACATACATACATACATACATACATACATACATACATACATACATACATACATCGTCACGGAATTGTATAAAAAAAAATATTAAGTAAATGTACTCGTTTTTCATTTTTCTTGTACAACGATACCCGAGAGTGATCAATGTATATTCTACAATATTTCGAATTAGGGAGTTCTGTTTATCTTGTGCTGCACGTGCGGAATGCTGTACACGGGAAAAACCGAATACATGAATTACACAGACTATGTTGAGCTACATTTCCTGTGTACAAATGCTTTACGATTAAAACCAAATCCTTACATTACGAACCATTTTGTCAATCGGTCTACTGCGAGACCTACATATCTCCAGCTGTATAGCTGCGTTGGTGTGGTGTTGGTGTAGAGCTGTGCTGTAGTGCTGCGTTTGCAGTGCTGAACTATGCAGTGTGTACAGCTGTGTTCAGCTGCGTGTGCCGTGCTGTACGTATGTTTTCGAGTGCTTCGAATATTCCAACGTTGCTAGTCGGATTGAGGGAGATCAGGCATTGCAGACCAAAGTTGTGGGTGCTGATTCCCTAACCCAGAAATCGATGGTGGTCGGTGACTACAAATCTTTGCTGGTTTGGCCAGTGGAACTGGTTGCTCCAGATATATAATATTTTGTCAGTGGGCTAATGTAAGGGTTTATGTGAGTAAAATTATCAATTCGTTATTTTGAATGAACTATCTTTATCTATCAATTATTTTGAAAAGAAATATCATTTGTATTTTACTATTGTGAAGATCATATTTCTGTTTTGTTATATACCGTTGTTATATACCGTGAATCGTTCTTAATTTGTCTTGGTATATCGTATTTGTTGCATTTAAGATCGTGCTAATTATGTTAATTAGTCCCGTATTGGGACCCATCCACGCACGTATCTATTATACTGCATTTGAAATTTTCATATAACATTAAAAATATTGTATTGAATTTCTCATCAATGGTGTTTTGTTATTAATCCGAAAATCCCAAACTGTTAATCTCGTTACACATGCATTTATACATACATACGTGCGTACATAACATACTTACGTGTACATACATAAATAGTTGCGTGTACATACATACATGCATACATCAATGAACGTAAGTACGTACATACATAGGTGAATACATACATATCTACCTACATATATGTGTACATACATGCATGCAAACATGCATGCTTGTACAAACATACCTAATTAGATGCGTGTACATACATACGTACGTACATACATATACATACATTCATACATGCGTGTACATACATACATATTTACATAATATATAATTACATACATGCGTATACATACATACACAATCACATACATACATACGTACATACATACATACGTACATACAAACATACGTGTATACATACATGCGTATACATACATACATGCGTATACATACATACATGCGTATACAAACATACATGCGTATACATACATACATGCACATACATACATACATGCATGCATACATACATACGTGTACATAACATACATAGATACATACATGCGTGTGTATATATACATACACTGAAAAATTAGAAAAGAACTTAACAGTATTGCTAATTAAATCCAAAAATAGTCGGAGATCTAGATGCAAGACATAGTAATAAAAAAGTCCTGAATAAAATTCAGTTAAAGTCCCAAAAGAGATCCAAAATTGAAAGCGATGACGTGTATGTTATGGTCTACGAATTACTGACGTGTCAAGTCTCTTTAGAATCACATAAATATTATTCCAGGTTTGAATTGAATATAAATTTCAACAATGTCTCTATCCAAGAATTTTGTCAGAGCACTTTTGCTTTTCCAGAGAAAATAAATCACTTGATTTAAATAATTTTAAGAAAATAATATTCGGCTCAAACTGGTCACAACATAATACAACTAAAAGTGCTAGATGTTGAGGCAGAACTGGTAAAATCCAGTCACAAGATAATATAGTTCTTTGCTTAATCTCAAGATCACAATTACCATTTTCTAAAAACAGCCATTACCTAATGGAAAATAACCGTCTAGAATGATCTAATAAGCCTTGGTATTAACAACACAATAGCTTATTAAATTCACCTATGAATTTCCAAAATCCTGACCATGATCAACATATTTACTCCTTCTTTGTTTACCTGAAAAATAATTCGGCTAATAAACTCGCACACAGAATAATGAAGCTATTTTTTTAGTTGTTTACATAAATAAAATAAAAAATTAAAACGTCAATCAGGTCAAGCAGAATCGAACTGTTTTAAACAAGGTCAAGTCCAGCAAATGTTACATTACAATAACATGTAATAAAATAAACAAAATTTAAAACTAACAAATTAAATATACAAAAAATACATCCATTCATCCGTCCGTACGTACGTGCACATAAATACGTGCATGCAAACTTACCTGCACAGCACTGGGATTTGTCCGCAGATAACTGTCTTCGCATCGAGCGGGGTTTCCCTCAAGCTTTCGCTGTGATCTAACAAAATCCTGTAATGTCTCCAAAGTGACACCCTACAAATGTTAACGTCTTCAGAGCGTGACTCTACCTCTTAGCAATGGCCTCCAACAATCTCTGTTGAGCAGCAACAATTATGTTAACAGATTGCAGGAAATAGCCAAGATTTAAATAATAGGCAGTTGAAATAAGATTAAGGACCTTTATTTCCAAGGCTTGAGAGGGTGGATTCATCAAATCCCTACTTAGGAAGCACACGAATCCGTGTGAGGCTAAGGGCCAAAAACCAAAGATCCAAAGAGTGGATAGACCACCCAATCTTGTATTTGGCTGCCTCGTGGCCTTGAGACCATTTCCGAGTTAACCTTATCACCATCAAAGAATGAGGGAGCAATAGAGGGTTTGATTTAGCCTGTACCCCGAAGAGCCTCTCCAAACTGGAGGATCCCAGTGTCCTAACATCCTGATGGTGTAGGACACAAATAGGGGGTGGAGGAGGTAGTAAACCTTATTTACTACATTGTCAAAACCGAATACTTCCACTTCCTCCGTCTCCTAACACATAGGGTAGAACAAAGACTGAGAACAAACAAGAGAACAGCCCAATATAACCGATTCTGTTGGGAACCATTCTCTATCAACCAAACTTGATAGTTAGGCCGTCTTGCTTTTACTCACTGGGTGAGAGAGGACTATTCCAGACTTTATGATTGAGGGTTAGCTGTCCTATCTCTGCTCATAGGAGGCAGTGGTTGGGGATGGGACCAACGTATTCTTCTTTCCTTAGAGAAAGGAATTAATGATTTTCTCTTGACACAGGAGATGGAGGAAAGGAGCACCCAGTCAATGGAGCCATGTCCAAGTCATCCAAGGTTTCAAAGCCAATTCACCAAGTGGTGATAGTTCGCAAGCTATTGCCGTGTATATTGTTTTGTTTTGTTGCATAGCTGGCTAATTAAGTCAGCTGGGTTCTATTGCAACGTAGAGATGTGCTGAGAAATACGCAACATGGGAGGTATTGTGATGTATACTGAGTAGAAAAATTGAGTGAATTAGAGCCCTTGGGAATATACAAGGAAGTGGTCAATTCTTTCCAAATTCCTTTTAACTAGTATAAATATTGTTGGGTATCAATCTGCAGATACGTTTAATGTTGTGCTTTGATTTAATCGGAGCTAAAATTGATTTAAATTATTTATTGGAATTACAAAGTGCTCACAGACTCTGAACTAAAGTAACACTTCGGGATTATCATGAATTTCATTCAAACTTGTTTTGGATAATGCCACTGTGATATACCAAGACCAGTGGTACTTTACCACATTGGTACATCAGCACATTAAAGGCCTGGAATTCACCGAGAAGACTATTCTTTTGGATTTGTGATGGAACATTTTATTATTAATTTGATTCAAATTTACAATACTTTCATTTGATATCTCAAAGTTATATTTGCAAAGTTTTTTATTTAAAAAAAAACTTGTTGGCTTTGCTTCTTTCTTTTAGTTTCAGACCAAAGATTCATAACACCATGTGGGGTTGAAAGGTAACGGATAAATGAGGGGTGTCAATCTGATTACTTACCCCAAATGGGTCATCGAAACTCAGCTTTTTTCCCATATGGATATAAAGTTGAGGGGGTGGATTGTTGAGGGTTGAGTCACTCGATCCCTTTCCCTAGATTATTGACCAAACCCAGTGGCCAGTCCGAAGTATGGTGTCAAACACTTGTAACTTGCTGACCAGAGATGGAACCTCAAAAAATCAGTAGTACTTACCATACATGGTAAGCGATGACTTTTGACTGGTGACACACTTTGTGAATGCCACTTGATGTATTGTATGATGCATTAGCTGAATGACTGGTCAGATGGTATAGATTTTATTAGAGTCTCTTCGTGAAGAATTAGACTGATAAACAAGATCCACTCAGTTTAACAAGAGTCCCTTTAAGAAACACTAATGCTTAAAGAATTTTTGGGAACTGAAAAAAAAAACAACACGTTTCTTTCTAAATACCTAAGTTTGAAGACAACTGATATTTTTAAGCAATTAACTACACACTTCTACAGTTGCAGCTGTGGCATCCATATTGGATGCAGCATTGGTACCATTTTCATTGAGGACCAAGTAGATGTCTTTTGGTGAAAATCCCATAGGAATATGACCATACATTCCTGGTTGAGTACCAATAACAAGATTTTCCAGATGGCTGATACAATGTCATATCAGCACAGCTTTTATTTAGGATGAACTAAACATAAAACATAATAATACTTTTGTCCTTTTAGGCACAATAATAACAAAATTTCAAAATGGCCACCATTTTTTTTAAAGATCAAATCAGTACCATTTTAATCAGAACCAACCAGGTATCATAAGTGTTTGGTGAAAACTCCATGTTGATACGATTTTTTCATTGAAGAGATGCAACACTAAGATTTCAAGATAGCCACAGTGGTCATATCTTATGAATTTAATACAGGTCCAGCCAGATGTCATATGAAGTCTTCATGCCATCCATCTTGGTAGAGTAGTAACAATATTTTCAAGATTGCTGTTGTGGTGGCCATATTGGATGCCTGAATTGCATCAATTTTGCTTTGGACCAAATACATCATGTCTTGAAAACCACTTGATGATATAACTTTCCATGAAGCTGGAGAAGCAAAACCAAGAGTTTTGAAATGGTCATCTTGGTGGTTATGCTGGATGCCAAAGTGGCACCATTTTGACTTAATATCATGAGAGGAGACCTTTTAATCAAAATCCAATATCAATAAGACTTTCTGTTCATCAGTAGCAATATGCAAATGTTTGAGATGGCTGCCACTGTGGCCATATTGGATATCACATCAGCACAATTAACGTCCAACAAGACATCATAGATATTAATTAATAGATACAAATGACAGTATCAATACACACTAAGATAATAAAAACACTACCATTACACACAATCATTCAGTTTCAGTATGGCCTGATAATCATAATAATAGAAATCAATATTCTCCAGTTCATGTTGTATATTGACTTAATGTGGGGAATTTATGTCAATAAACAAAGCTCTTACATCACATTTTATTCTTTTTTATATTCCATTTCTCATAAATATATGACAATATCAAATTGTGTAAATGTTCATACATTTTCCCAAAAAAGAAAGTTATGATGTGCAAATGAAACTATGTAAACTTTAATAATGAAAGCATGAGTCCTAAGTAACATTTAAAATCAAAACATTATCAACAACTCAATGTGTACAAGCAATGCAAGAATTGTTATACAGTACTGTACAGCATGATCCAACTAATCACAGCTTCAACAAGAAGCTAAAATATATATATATATATATATATATATATATATATATATATATATATACATATATATATACATACATACACACACACACACACATATATATATATATATATATATATATATATATATATATATACATACATACATACATACAACAATAACTATTATTATACATTGGAGACAAAAGGAAGAATTGAAGCATACAGATCTTAACTTTAACAATCAAGTATCACCTATTTAACAAATTAAGTATGGAGTTTTCATCTTAATGTGACATCTTGATTGGTCTGTCTCAACATCCACCATAACTGTCTATGAATTTTTGTCTACAAAAAATTGTCCAATCTGAATATTAAGTCAAAACCTTTAAAGATTTTAACCTGTCCATTTGTGAAGACTTACAATATTTCTGTAGTCTGGTTTGTTTGGTTTCAAAATAAAAAAGAAAATGCAGTAGACAACCATTATCACACATGGTCATAGCCAAATTAAAACAGCAATTTTTCTGTTGAAAATACAAATAAAATCTTGAAACTCCAGTCAAAACCTAAGTTACTCAAGTTTCATCTTTCTTTGTATAAATCCTAGAGAGGTTGCCTCCCTTAAATTACATAGGAATAGGCAGACTTCTTTTCTGTTAAGTTTTTTTTATGTTACATATGTTTGTCCCATGTCATTTAACAAACAAGTTTTCCAACTATACAAACACAAGAATCAAACCCCAAAATGTGGCATGTGATAGATTTCTCTTATGCAGCAATTAAGTATCTGAAAATCTGCCTTGCATTTGTGCTATTTAAGTCCATTCAAAGCTTTGAATATAACCTGGAAAATGTTAATAAGCATGATGATCACCTTAAATGTGTATTTTAAATTGTAACTTAACATGCTTGTTCCACAACTAATTTCTTTGTGTTGCTACATTTTGATATAAAAGTAGTTTGTGCTACACAAAGCAGACTACTTCAAATTTTTCACAATTTATACAAAACTGCTAGGTCAATGTACAAAAGCCAAGGATTAGGAATTTAACTGTTTGACATCAAAGATAATTGGTATTACTCTTAAATCTTCATGGTTAGTTTCAAACTCTTGAATTTTTAAACAATGATCACAGAAAATCTGCCCTATTGTGAAAAAAAATTTCACTGTAAAAATAAAAAGTCTTTAAAAAAAATGGAGCAGAAGGAAAATTTAACATTTTTTTCTTCAACAGTTTCATGATTCTTCTAGCTGAACAAATTGAAAAAAACGAATTTACAAAATTACCTTAAAATATTCCAAACCTAATTTAGGCCTTCATTTTAACATGGTTCTAATATTTGTACTGGTCATTTGGCTGGTAAATAAAATAAAATACCTAGATGATTAGAACTCAAATTTTTCAAAATTATCACAAGAAAACAAATACATGTACTCTATTAAACAAGATAGCCTTCTCCTTTATGACTAGCCTGCCTTTATTTTAGCTAGCAGACATAAAAAAAACAAAACCTCAATAATGTGTTTAACTAAGAGACTAAATAGTTAAATGAATGGATAAGTAGGCTTGAAATAAATCCTGGAGAAACATTATTTTTGCAGGCTACAGTATGAACAGAAATGAAAAAACTAAATCAAAACTCTGGAAAGAATAATGACTGAAATAGTGATGCTTAATTTCGATACTAAGTAGGATTTTTAAGCATGGCACATTTCTAGTCTATTTAGATTGGTAACATTTTCTACATGCAATAACAAAATTAAATCTACAAAGTAAGTATAACTGAATTCAACATTTTTTTTTTTATTTCAATCGTAAAAGCTATAGGTATCTTTATGTTACACATGTATATTAGCAGAAGATAAATTTGAGTTTATAGTCAAGAAACAAAACATTTAAACCAATTTTAACATCATTTCAAAATATTTTGGTATTTTTCTTCTTTTTTTTAAATGATAATAACAACATATAGTGCTGTATTTTTCCTTCAGCAACAAAAGTTGTATTAATATTTCCATATCCCAATCCAAACCAAAACCTACCCTTATAAAAGTGTATGAGATACCATGCTGAAAAAATGTATATTCTGAATCACAATCACTTATTAAGAAAATATTATACTGACATGATGTAGCATTTTTGTTTGATTTATTTAACAGCAAGCAAGACACAAATTGTATTTGGCCGAACATGAAGATTTACAGGTCAAGCTTGACAGTAATGGAGAATTATGTCCCTTAAAAATTTTTTTTTAATAAAGTGAATTAAATGTGCTTTTTGCTTCAAATACTGAGAAAATTTGCCAAAAATTGTCAAAACATAATGTGAATGCAAACCATCAACTAATTAAAACAGCTGGAAAACTATCATCCCCTAAGGACAAGTACATGTTTCCTTTAGGTTTTAAAGGAATTAAATCTGTAGTAATATTCTTTTTCTAAATGCAATGTTCCAATTGTTGTTAACATCTTTATGACAAATTCACCCTCTCCATCACTGGAGCAGAGTAGTTTTCCTCTGGATTAATCTTGGTTTTGTATCTGTGCAAACAGTGCTCTTACATTTTGTTGCTGAAGCCCAAATGTCTCTGGTTTAACACTGGATACCCAATCACTGGACAAGGTTCACCATGATCATCTGGTACCATTCTATGGACTGTACAGATCTATCCTCAAACTACATCCAAGTGATCCTCTTGTAAGGCTGTAAAAGTTGTCAATTCTGGTCCATTTGCAATAATCACTACACTCTCTCCAGTCTGTTTTGCATCAATCACACTGGTACCCAATGGGGACTCTGTTTCCACTGGTCTCTCCCATTGTGTATCCACATTAACATCTTGCTCCTCTTCCATGTCAACAGATAGGCGTGGAAGTTTTCTGACAAATGTGTAATTTTCAAATGGATATAGTTGCTTCTCCTTCCTCTTCCTAGAACTTACTCTTACACCAGATGTCCGTTCTCTTGATGCTGGATGTATGCCTGGTATGTAGGGTTTTTTCATGGAAATCTTTTTAATATTGTTTCCAAACAATAAAGCCTTTTTCTCGGGTTCTGGTTTAACTTTGTACAAAGTTTCATTTTCCTTTATCCCATATGGAGATGGTAGCTGATTATTGTCATACAATTCCTTTTTCCTTTGAAATGAATCCCATAATTTTTTCTCATTCTCTGAAAGTTCTGAATCTCGTGGTTCCAATATCTGTGGCTGAGTGACAGCTAGAAGATGACCATTATTTGAAAGGTCATGAAGATGACAAAGAAAATTTTCCACTGTCATGAACTTTTGACAGGTGTAACATCGAATGCAAATTGACTTTTTATTTTCATACTTATCTACAAAGGCCTCTCCAAGTTGGGACTTTCTGTGGCCATTTTTTGAGGTAGAATCTTTATGACATATGAAAAGGATATTTTCATGATCTTTAATATCAAGAACACCTACTCGCTTTGGAGTAAAAGCAGAGAAGAAAGTTTTTCCATTTCTAAGATTTGCTGATGAAGGTGGCTGCAATCTCTTGCTGGATCCCAAAGTCCATCGAATTTTAAGGGACCCAGACTTAGATGTTGGCCTGGACGGCTTGATGGCGGACTTCTTGCCAACCATCTCCTGTTTAGTCCTTGGTAACTTTTTCTTCATAATTACATTCTGAACACTGTCAGCATAACTTGACTCACTAAATCTGGAGTTATCTGAAGACGGATCATCATCATTTTCACTCTCAGAAGATTCATCTGTGTCCTCTCCCTCAGATTTAGGGACTTTTCTATTTTGCTTCACACTACAACCACTGTTTGACAGTGATCTTTTTGCAGGCTCTGAAGACTCATTGGAAGTCGGACTCCTTTTTAATGGTCGTACATGTTTCACAATATCTTCTGTTTTGTCAGCTTCACAGAATTCCTCTTGATTACTTCCTAATGAATCACCACGTAAAAGTTCAAGAAAGTTAATTTTCTTGTTCCTAGTGGATCTTACTTGATGCCCCATTTGAGTTTGTGGTATACTGGATGCCAAAGGTTCTGCTGATTCAACTTCTCTTGTTGCTTGTGCACTGGTCAATGTGTTCTGTCCTGTTGACACCACCACCTTTCTTTCTGATGTCTGGGACTTTGTTGGTTGTACATAACTGAAGAAAAATACACAAGAAAACCTATTACCACCAAACAAGCAGTAAAAATTCATACAGATAAAAATTCTTCATAGCAAAATATACTACTCAGCAAAACCATTCTTTCCTTTACAAACATTCCAGTTTTTGTATTAAAAAACTTGTACTGAGTTGCTAATTATTTTTCTAGGTACACCAATCCATATTTTAGCAGACTTGAGTGGAAATGGTGGTGATGATCCAAATATTCAGTTCCAAGAATCTGTACAGATTGACTAAAGCAGGTCTAGGGTGAAATCTACAATATACAACCCAACTTTAACCATTTCTGACTATATATAATGTTTAACAAGTCATAAACAGCACAGAACAAGCTCTGATTTAATTAATCTACTCAGACTAGAGCTAGGTATGGGTGCAAATTATAGACAGATAACTACTGTACATTGCACACTAGAGTCCAAGTTGGATCAATGACTTCGAAAAAAACATAACTTGATCTGCCATAAAATATTACACCAGAAAATTAAAGTTTACATTGTTAAAACGATTAGTCCTAGAAAACTGTAATGGACAGGATCAGCTAGAACATTATGTGACAACACATCTGGATCTATCTTGTTTGCAATTGGGTCAAACCTGATCAGCATATACAGTACTTCAAGTTAATCTAAACTGGGTGGGTGGGGGGAAGTAAATTAAATAATTATGCAAGTCTGATCATGATACAAAATATTGTGCCCAAAATTTGTTTGTTGTACCAACATCATTGTTATAGTCTTTTGTGTTTATTCAGACAGATCCACGCAAGATATTTTAAATGTTCTATGATGAATTATGTCAGTACAACAATGCATTTAATATGGAAGAGCTAGTACTGATGGGTGCATCACAAAGAACTCTGCTCTCTATAATCAGCATGGCAGGGCCTCAAACAGAAAAACTTTGTTAGAAAACCCTAGTTTGCAGACCACAGGTATTCAGAGCTGCAAAATAGAATGCTGGAAATCCATCTTCTTCAAGGTCTTGAGAATACAAATTGCACAGTCATTTTTGCTGAAATGTAATATTTTTTAGAAAAGATATGTTGTGAAAAGCAAGGTGAAGAAGAATGGCATATTGGAAAACTTTATATCCTTCAAGGTCTTATCAGTAGAGAGCTGCATACCAAATTTGGTTGAAACCCAATAATGCTTAGTCCAGTTATGTTTGGAAATCAACATGAAATGGGGCAACAACTTCCTGTAACTCCTATAAATGATCCTGTAAAATAATGGACTTAAAAAAAACAACTCACTCAAGGTTTCATCAATTGTATGTTACAACCAAATCTGGTTGAAATCCATCAAATTTATGTGAAGTTCTCATGCAGAAACAAAAATCAGGGATATGAGCAATTAAGGGTAATAACTTTTCTAAATGATACAAAACCTATAAAAGGCAGATGCAAGCTTAATATAGATAGTATTGATACCTAATTGCATCCAATATGCTGAATGGTTCTTTAGCTATTCTAATCCCAAGCAAAATGCAAAAAGTCAGTCACAGGCCCCAACTCTATCCAATATGGTCCTCATATGACAAAACCAATAAAAAGCAAATATAGGTCATAAGATACACCAAACTGCATCAGTGTATGTCAAAAGCTCCTGAGCTATGATGGTTGCAAGAAAGGACTAAGTCAATAATTGTCTAAAACCAAAAAATTAAGATTAGTAAACAGTTATAATGAATGATGTTAAAGTTGTTAAGACTGCATTTGTGAATTAAAATAAATGGCAGTGAAAACAAGCATTTTGAATTATGCAATTTAGTTATGTGACCCATCTTGTGAATACAGTTATAGCCTAATTTAGGGATTACCTGTACTTAATGGCATCTTCCCAATGACATGACAATATATCAATAAAGCTTCAGTCTTGAAATACTGGTTACCATCAAAACGAAACCTAAATTTTCTTAAAGTATCACTGCAAATATGAACACCCTTAAGAAATTATTTTAGGTGTAAACTGCAATATAATATAATGCAAAAACAAATCAGACAGCCCTATTCACAGAGCACCTATAATTTCAGATCAGGCCCCTCCTTCAGTCCTAGTGAGGTGCACGTCAGGCTTCTTGAAAAAAAAATTTACCCATAAAACTTTCACCTTGCTCATGAAATGCAGAAATGTATTTTCAAGATGTTGAAATACTACTAAATTATTAATATTTATCTCCATGTGTGCCCCATTACCCTTATGAAGATTGTCCACTTATCATACTTCTATTGAAAGCTGTAAGCCTTGGGTACAAAGTGAAGCTGAGACTTGTAAACAAGAAGCAGAATGACTGGATTACCTATAATTAGTACTCAGTTGGCTTTAAGATCTTGTAATAATACTAGAAGGACAAAATACCATTTTGGATATTTATACCTGTTACCTGCCAGAATCAGTCTAGTGAATACTGAATTATTCCAGCAGTCATTGCAACAAGTGCAATGATTCAAGGTCAAATAACATGATCAAAATTTGCATGTATACACAACAATCCTGTAATTGATTATTTGATGCTGTAATTAGGATAATTTTGGCCAAAATAAATGATGTTTTTGGGGTATTTTAAGTAAAATAGGAATCAAAGTGGTCCATAGTGGTTTTAGAGTTTTTGATTGAAAATCAGCTATCCTTTGGTGAAGATTACACAAAGGAAAGACCACCTAAAAAGATTTCATCAGAAACACTCAAGTAATTTGATTTTTTTTTATTTATGGTCTTAACTGCTACTGCACTGTTCAACTTGAAGATGTTTCAAGTTCAAATTTAATGAATAACTCAGCTGTCCCTTGCTCATGCTTACGCTTGTGTAGTGCAACCCAGGTTAAAACCATTAACCCTTTCATCACTGAGGACCGAAAAAAACGGTCATGGGGAAGTAAGTCTGTCAACATTATGGACCAATTTTTCAATCTGAGTAACTCTAATATCTTCCATCTTGTAATGTAGCTGTTATATTTGGATGATCTTGTGAGTTTACCTTGTATACAACTAGAAATATCGAACAAAGTAGAAACTTTTGACGTGTTTTCTGAATGCTGAAATTTGTATCCAAAATGGCAGAGTTTAAAGAAATTTCAAAGGAGAGTTATCGGAGGATTGGAATAATTTTGATCTGGTAAATTTGGATGAAAATAAGAGAAGATGTCTGGATAGACAATGGAATGCACTTGTGGGTGACAGTGATGATGATGAAGAGGACTTTGAAGGTTTTGAAGCAGAGGAATTGTACACTCCACATGATTTTGTTTGGTAGAAGGTGGAAAACCAAAGAGATATGTTTCAATTTTCTGAAAGAGTTGGGCACACCCAAGTTTTAGAAGACTCCAGGAAAGCTGAATATTTTCAAATAATCAATTCTGATGAAGTTTTTGGAAAAATTGTAATTTAAACGAACTTCAACGCGACAATCAAACATGGCAGAGGCGATATAGGTGTGTGAACAGATCTCACCATAGAGATCATTTTATAGAATTTGATAAATTATGGACACCATGAAAATGAAAGAAAGCCTTGTGTTGCTACTGTGATTATTCACTAGTACATCTAGGGTCAATTGAACAAGTTTTGAGAACTTTTTAAGTATTTTAAGGTAATAAAATATTTACTTGTATTTTACCTGTTGTGTTACCTGTTTGCACCTGCATTTTAACAGTTGTAATAGATATGCACATTTTAATGAATTAGTCATAAAATTTGATTTTTAACCTTGATTTTTGACATCTAATCCAGCCAGATTTCTTTAACAATGGCAAAGTTATGTTGTTTCAAATTTCACAAGTCATTTTGCTTTACAACTCCAAAATTACTTAGTGTTGAGGACTCTATGCCCACAAAGTTACTTAGTGATGAAAGGGTTAAGAGAAACTATGCAAAAGCAAGTTACACTGATGCAGATAATAGAAACATGCTGTAAGGATGTGCGAGGACAACAATGATTACACAATGACTGACATCAGAACCTGGGTAAAAACTATGCTTTACATAAAATATTTTGAGATCTGAATAAACATGTCAATATTAATATGACTTTGTTTAGATTCTTTTCATATTTGATGTACAGAAACTGGAACATTGTGACAAATAATAGTAAAATCTTTGTTATGAGACAAAGTACATGCTAAACTGCACAAAAGTAAGTTGAATGGATCTTAAAATATGTTGATTACAAAAGTTGTAAACTGGACATAACCTCTGTCAAGACTGGACCTGAAGATAAAAAAACATTTACAAGGTCATCTAAATGTATCAGGCAATTTCACCAGCCAAATGACATCCAGTTATGTGTATGGGTTGCAAAGCTATGCTGCCTACAAGAAATGTGAACAAAGCAACAAATAAACAGACAAGGTGATTACTATGGAGCTGTCCTGTAAGGGGTTGGCCATAAAAAATCATCAGCAGATAATACTGTTTTTCTACACACACACACACCCTGCTTTTGTCCACATGTGGCTCATCCCCACCTACGAACCCACTGGTTTCCGACATCTCCATCTAGCAAGACTGATATGTGGGCCATGTAATCCTTCCCAGGCACCGGGGGTCAGACCTATGTATTAATGCCATTCATATATATTCTGTGGCACAAATCGTACAAAAAGAAATTAACAAATAATTATACTTAGGGATGACCAATAAAGGACGTCTGCAAAACATACATACAAGCTGAGGATATAAGCAAAATATACTGGAATGCCTTGTCCGCATTTGAACCATCTTTGCAGATGTCCTTTATGGATGATCCCTAACTGGGATAAATTGTAAAACTTTTAGGTCTGTATATAATTGGAAGTTCATTCCACTGCCAAGATCAATTTTCTTTCAATGGATTTTCTTAGAATCACCAGTTTTAAGATAAAAGGTTGTGTGAAGTTTGTTACTACATTTTCAAATTGTGTTAATGCAATTAAGGTGAGGTAAACATGGCTGCACTTTACTGATAGAACATTTGGATAGAAAAATACAAAAGTAATTTGCAATTACAAGCAAAGCTACTGAAATGAAGACCTGTCATTTACTGTTTTTAAAAAAATTCTGAGAAAAATCAATCAACATATTTTTAATAGACCTGTGACTAGAGAACACATTTTCAGAAAGGTAGCTAGATCAAATTGAGTGCTGACATTTAAATTTAACATTCACAAAATCTTACACGTGCAGTGATTTGTGCTTGACAAATCTCACCAATGTTTACAATGTTATTATGTTGCTTTATCATATCATATTGCTATTTAATAATATAAAATGTGCCAGATCTTAGGTAAAATAGTTCTGCATGAAACTCCATAGTTAGGGAAGAACTTTGACAAACTGATTAGAAATTTGTTGATGCTAAATAAAGTCCATAATACATCTTTTTGTTACCATTGCATGGGTCTTATCTACAAATACCAAATTATATTTGTACAACTACATGTGCTCACTATCTGCCTGTTGTCAGTATGAAAATATGTACGAATAGTGGTCATCCTTTCAGCTGAAGCCTCATAAATTTAAAATCACTTTAATAATAGTCTTCAATGTTGCAATATATCCAATGCAGTTTATGTCGAGAGCAATTCAACTTTACAATTTGATCTGCTACAACATTTACATAGCTAATTTTTTAAAATTAAAACATCAAAACCTGTAGACACAACTTATTAAGTTGGTCAACTCTGATTCTTTAACAGTGATTTACAAGTGCTAATCATAACTGAACCAATTTTGTATTTTGCAATTTGTGCTGGCCCTATGAATATTAAATGCACACATTACTAGTTGTAAATTGCAAGGAAGTGACACTCTCTTTGCCTACTACACTCCTCAAAGTTTTTGTCTCTGTTCAAACAATTTAAGTGTGGAAAATCCAAATTCTACTTCCTTGTAACTTGTGTACATGTTTGGTGATCATATAAAAATGTTTTGTGACACAAGGAGCAACACAAAATGCTACCTGAATGCAACAACTGCCAATTCAGTTGGAAAGGTTATGAGATTAAAATTCATATTAAAACTTTTAATATACTTTTTGACCCAAGATAAAGTCTTTTCTGTGTTCTCAAATAAAAAGTGACATCATTAGCAGGTGCTAACAGGTGTTTGCTGGTAAACCAGGTCTCTTTGCCAACAAGAGCACATTTGGAGTAGACAACAATATGGATGCAAATCCAGATGTCACTAGATCAAGACAATCAATATGACCAATTGGCTGATTTGAGTTACTCCCTTCAGATAGGTCTACATACCAATTTTCAAGAGTGTAGGGAAAATAGGATTAGACACTGAGGATCCAATAAACAAACTGCTCAAAATGTAAAAGTCATTGAAGCCTAAAAAAAAAGATAACATTACAGGTGAAACAGGATCCAGGATATTGACAGCATAAAAAACAAAATGAAGGAATGACAACACAGATGAATTTAAGAACATGCATGCATATAAGCCAAACATTACATCCCCTTCCAATTTTCTTTAACCGGGTGATAAGAAGCAATGGTCTTGTTGCTGCAACAGTCCAAACAATAAAATTTAATAGAATTATTGGTGGTTATTTTTAATTCACTTATTTGTAGTGATTCAATCTGATGTTTTGGAAAGTCAAGGCAGGGTACTGATTACTTGTAGGGGCACTGTAAACATGATAATCCCTTCTGTGGATATCTTTGTAACAGAAGACATTTTTATGCATTCCAATGGTGCATATAGGATAATGTTTGCAATGCAGGTGAAAAATTGAGGTAAATGATGAAAAGCTGATGCTCAACATGCACAATGCTGAATACAATTGCCTGCAATGTATTAAAACATCTGGAGATTAAAGACAGGGCAGCCACAAGGAAATCTAAGTGCACTCCAGGAGAAGGCAAGTTGTTACCAAAGACAGGCAAGGACAACACTGCATCTGCAGACAACAAATAAAACATGTAAACTTGATAGCAAAATGTACATCCGAGGACAGTGATGACTAAGGTCTGTTGTTTCAAGAGTAGAAGAAACTGTTGATCTAGATTAGTGGTGTCATGATCTGAATGAACAGCTGGAACTAGATTCATAATCAGAATCAACAGTCATCAATCTCACAAGTAAAAAAAAAAAGTAGGGACCCAAACCTGTTGAACATTGCAAACCCAGATCAGTTGTCTCAAAAACAGAAAGAAGATTATACCCAGACCTGCTATCAAATAAGTAGAATAACAGTGGGGACCCAAGCCTGCTGAACAGTGCAAACTGAGACCAGCTCTCTCATAAAAATGAAGTGTGGAGCCAGACCTAGTGTATAATGTAAACCTATACTGGTTGTTTCAAGGCAGAATAAACTGTGTGACACAGGGTTGAGGTTTCATAGGTAGAACTAAATGGTGTGCACACAGACCTGCCATCACATCTGAAGTGACCAGTGTGGACCAAGACTTTAAATCTCAAATGCAGAATTAACTATGTGGACCCAGACCTTATATCTCACAAGTACAATGATCTGTGTGGAAAGATCAGTGGATATGGCATGTGACGCCATAAGGTATACATCATTCCCACTTGGATGAAAATTACACATAAGCTTATATGATAAATATTCATTCAAAATAAAAACTCTAGATTTTAAAGATTCACTAGGCTTGCAATCTTTAATGAATAACAACAGATACAGACTGAGCACTAATCTTGTTATTTTTTTCTGCTTCTGCATTTCAAATACACTGCATATCAGTCATGACTATAGTTGACCTGTACTGATGACATCCCCATTTGCTGACCATATCAGAGTCTGTTCCATAGATTGCTGATGTCATTGAGATCCTTGAATAATTTTTCACTGAATCCTTAAGACAAGGATAGATTCTGAGTTAATACCTCTAAGTATTCTGTTTGATAAGCCAATCCTCTAGACCATGACCGTTAAAGTTGTTCAAGTACTGTTGAATCTTTTAATTTCATTTTTGGGGGTTTAAGAACAGTCCATATCTGGTTTTCAGATATAATTTTTTTTATGCACCAAAGTTTTGTTGTAATATCTGCTTCTGATTCTGATAAGCCTTCTATAGCCAATGAAGTACAAACAAGTTCTTTTGTGAACAAATCTTAATTAATGGCAACATGTCTGTGAGGAATTTGAATATACGATCTCCCTTGCATATATTTTTCCCCAAAAGAATTTCTAGGCAAGTGAAACTTCCTACTCATTTCAATCTTGTATGTGCATGTTGAGATAGGAATTTCTTTGAGATTCACAAATATTATAACTGTATTCCTCAATGTAAAAAAATGTATTTGTATCAGTATTTTACATTCAGCATACAGCTTCAAGACAATATGAGAAAATATGCAACTACCCAAAATTGAGAAAGTGTAGCAGTTAATTTCATGAATGTGAAATGAAGAATTGTTCAATCCACATTTCAGAAAACAATGAATATACCTGTCTGCTTTTTCAGACTGGTTTGCTGTTCTTTTATCAAAGGGAATGACAGGTACATTGGTTGATGCAGATGAGATGGCTGCTGAACTTATTGGATGCTGTCTATTCAAGGATTTTTGATGCTCTCTATTCAAGGATTTTAATCTTCCAAGAATCTCCTTTCCTTGTTCCATTCCTTCTGTTTTTTGCATTTTAGTGGGAGGATTTACATAATACCCAATTAACACTTTTGCATCATCTTTTGATGCAATCAGTGTGCTTTTAGAGTTGAAGGCCTTCCCATACTGAACTAAAAAGTAGCGCTGCATTTCTGTACAATTTAACACGGGTATCTTCAACAGTTGACATCGTTTTTTGAGAATTCCAGTATCTTTTGCTGGCAATATTTGTTTATGGATGTCAACCAATCGAATATATGGCAGGTTGTTTATCATGATGGCTGGCAGGTCATTCCAGAACATGCTGACTGTAACAATCCATGGAGAGTCATAATCAACAGCACCATTAGTTGGCATTCCTATTGAAGTTGCCATAGTTGGAACACCACTTGCAACTGTAGATGTCTCTGGAAAAAGATCTGTCTTGTCAAATTTAAAATCATTTCCAAGCATCTCTAGTGATGATCTGTCAAGATGTGGCAAAGTGAGATCGGTGGATACACTGCTTGCTGGTAACATTGGGGTAGAAGTCAAATGAGACTCGAGCAGTTTTTTAATTGGACTTCTCTTCATACCACCTTTATTACTGTCAGTTGTCTTGAATGGAGATTCTGGCTTGGTTGCTGATGCTCCTGTTGTGGAAGAAACTACTGCAGCAATACTAACACTGGTTTGAATGTTACTGTTGACATCATCCTTAACACTAACTTCGATCATTCTGTTTGTTGTCTCAATGGTTGGGAGGGTTCTGTCAATTGTCTCATTGGCTGGGATCACTTTGTTGGTTGATTCACCAACTGGGAGTATTCTGTCAGCTGTTTCCATGGCTGGGAGTATTCTGTTGGTAATTTTCTTGGTCAATCTATTTTGTGATATGACTGCATGGTCTGTATTTGTCACAGGTGCACCTGCAAAACACAAACAAAAAAAGAGATTTATCTAATGAAATAGAAATTTTTAGAATGCATTTTCTCCCAACAATTTTTTTTAAAAAATGAAATAATTCCAAAACAATTCACAACAGGAACTTCAATGGCTAGTCATAAAAAAATATCAACTACTTTTATTTCATCCTGCTTCAAATGGTTTGGTCTTAGACTTGCATCACCCTTGTAAGATAGGAGTCACATTGCAAAGTTTGTTACATACCTGTCTCCCTGCAATAATTATGTACAGTGGTTAATCAATGCTTACAAATGTCACCATCCTCATTTCTGACATTAGATCCTTCACCACCCCAGCCATGCCTATCCAAGGATCAATGAAAACTACATTTAGTAGATTTACTCAGCATTTTGAAAGGAGCCTATGGACAGAAGGCTAGTCAGACTGACACATAGACTGAGGTATTACAGTATCTTTATTGCTAAAGCATAAGGATAGAAAATAACTTCAAGTAATTGAAACTCCAACAATTATGCCCCCCCTCCTCAGCAAGTAAGTAACCCTGAGAATAGTACAGAGAGGGAAATGTGTTTATCACATTCTTCAAAGTGATATTAATTTCTCTCCGAGATGCTCACTTGGCAGATATCTTAACATCAACTACATGAGCCTACAGTAAAATGTCGATAAAATTAATTACATATTGTTGCTGATCACCAGGAATGAATGCACTTATACATGTCTGTGTGCTTTAAAGTAAAAAAAAAGTTCAATAAATGTAAAGGTGAAAATATGTTGGTGGTTAAACCATTTCAAATTCAGGTAAACACGCTTTTCTAAAAGATAAAAAAAAATAATGAGCAAAATGTTCAATAATTTAAAAATGTAAATAAAATAAAAGATGGTCAAAAAATTAAAAACCTAAAATAAATTTAAATTCTTCATAAATTGAGTCCTATTTTTAAAAGATATACCACATTCTTCAAAATTTCCTCTGGTGGTGATGTGTTGTGTTTATGATTTTTAACGCAGCTTTAACAATCTTTCAGTTATATCGCTATGATGTCTACAGTGTGGCAGTAACCTCTTAATGCTGAGCGTCAAGCAGGGCAGCTGTTAGTACCATTTCTGTAAGTCTTTGGTTTGACTTGACCGGGATCAAATCCATGACCTCCCGCATCCAATGTGGATGCTCTAACCACTAGGCCACCGGAGTGGTTATGAGTAGCAATGACAAGATGGCTTCTATGGTGACAATCCTCTGGTGGTACATCCTCAAAGTTTCTGCACTAAGTTCTTTAAAATGCAAACAACAAATTCTGTCTAATTAGGTTCAAGTTGATAAATCTGATAAGAATGTGTTATACCTTAAGTGGACACTGGCAAGGTATGGACCCTTCAGATTTTCATGGGTGAAGTCACATACATGAATTACACAATAAACCTCATTTTTAATTTATTCTTCAATAAGGAGGGCCTCTCCAATTATGGGTTATAGGTTTTAAAGCTTGTTTATTTGTCAGTATATAGAGCACATCAATTTATACAACAGCTGAAGTCACAAAATTGAGTTTTCATTCAGAAATGCATGACTGCTGGTTAGATTTTGTTGCTTTATCCCTGTTGGACTACCTTTAATACCCATGTGAATGGGCCAAAAGTACAGAATACATTTTTCTTCATTTCAAGAGAAAAATCATGTTTCTGTTTGATGGGATATTAATGGCTTGTCAAATTTAAGTTTTTGCAAGGTTATGAGTGTGGAAAGGGAATTTGAATAAGATGACATTTCCTTTTCAAGCAGGTCTGATGCATTTCAAATATTTGAGATTGACTGTAAAGTGGTAGGTACTATAGTGGTCAATTTCAGCCTTTAATTGGCACAAGCTAAAACCTGCCTGAATGAATAAAGGATGTCTGGTTATACCTACACAGAGTACCTGCACCAAAATGATTTTTATTTTCTATATTTTAAGGAAAAAAATGACAATTTCAGCAATCATTTTTAAAGTCTGATACTCTGATTAAAGATACTATACTGAAACTGAAGGCACAAGTGAAAAAAAAAAATCTGTTACCAGACTGGACCAATGGCTTCCAATATTAAATAAAGATCATCACAAAATCAATCACTACAAAGTTACAGCGGAAAAATACTGTATTGTCTCCAACAATTTTTAAAATTTTTTTTAATATCCAATTCCAGGACAAAGTATGAAAATTGTAATTTTCTAGGTTTCCAAAAATGCTTTTGTTGAATTCAAATTCCATTAGGATTCCTGGATCTTATAAATTAGGTGTGGCAATTCTGATCATATGTATGGATTCTATATTAATATACATGTAGACATTTTTGATAATAACTGCTCTTGAAATTTTGCTCATTTTCCTATTTAATTATTCAATCTTACATTCATAACATCTTTTCAAGGTTTAGTTCTGTTTTACATGCTTATGAGAAGACAAATGTTACCATTTCAACTTGAAATTCATTGACATACACCTTAGTTAATTTAAAGTACAAGGGTTTACTACTACAAAATACATGCTATAAACAGAAATTGCTGGATATTTATATTCAGGTGAGAAAACTCTCAAAACTGTTATGTGTGTGTTAATATGGAGTCCATACATAACAAGGATTTATGCACATTCATGTGGTCCCAAGCTGAGTGGTGTGGTCTAAAGGGCATGGTGTGGTCTATGGTGCCATCTCACCTGTCTTCGTGTGGATTCGAGTCTAGGATTCTGTGAATGTGGATATGTGAGAAAGCTTGCCAGTAGCTTCTTGTGGGTCGGTGGTTCTTTCTGGTGTTTTCCCGTTTCTTCCTCCACCATTAATACTGGCCACCATGAATAGCCTATTGTGTGCTGAAAAATGGTGTTAAGCCCAACAACAACAACAGCACATTCATGCATACAGATACATTCCTGAGCATGTGGTGAATACACAAAGTCTTGGGACATAAAGCCTTTTTTTAACCCTTTCATCACTACAGACTGAAAAATCGGTCCAGGGGAAGTAAGCTCGCAAACACTATGGACCGAGTTCTCGGTCTAGGGCAGTGTTCTTCCTTAACGTTATAGTACCCAACTAAATAACTTTCGGGGTGCCTCTAATAACTTCCTTCTTATAATGTAGATGTTATATTTGGATGATCTCCTGAGTTTAGCTTGTATACAACTAGAAATATCGAACAAAGTACGAACTTTTAACGTGTTTTCCAAATGCTGAAATTTGTATCCAAACTGGCGGAGTTTGAACAAATTTCAGAGGAGGTTATTGGAAGATCTTAATAATTTTGGATGAAAATGAGAGAAGATGTCTGGAGAGACAATGGAATGCACTTGTGGGTGACAGTGATGACGATGAAGAGGACTTTGAAGGCTTTGAACCAGAGGAATTGTGCGCACCACGTGGTTTTGTTTGGACGAAACCGGAAAACCAAAGAGATTTGTTTCAGTTTGCTGACAAGAGTTGGGCACACCCGAGTGTTAGGTGGCTCCAGGAAAGCTTTGGAATATTTTCAAATATTCTATTCAGATGAAGTTTTTGGAAAAATTGTCCGTTTAACGAACTTCAATGCGACGATAAAACGTGGCAGAGCGTTATAGGTGTGTGGAAAAATCTCACCTTAGAGATCATTTTGGTTCATTTTATAGAATTTTATATATTATGGACACCATGAAATAAAGACTTGTATTGTTAATGTGATTATTCACTAGTTCATCTAGGGTCAATTGAACACATTTTGAGAACTTTCTAAGTTTTCTAAGAGGTAATAAAATAATTGTATTTTACCTGTTATGTTTCTTGTTTGCACCTGCATTTTAACAGTTGTAATAGATATACATATTTTAATGAATTAGTCATAACATTTGATTTTTAACCTTGATTTTGACACATAATCCAGCCAGATATCTTTAACATTGACAAAGTTATGTTGTTTTAAAGTCCACAAGTCATTTTGCTTTACAACTCCAAAGTTACTTAGTGTTGAGGACTCTATGCCTACAAAGTTACTTAGTGATGAAAGGGTTAATAGAGGCTGTTTACTTAAGAATCAAGAGAACTATACTATAGGTGAGGCCAGCAATCAAACTTCGTCTATCAACACAACTTTTTTTTAAAAAAAAATTGAACAAGTGATGTGGTCAACCATCTTGATCATTCTAAATGATTCTCATGTACAAATACAAGACATTTATATACACTTTAAGTTTAAATATAAAAGAAAATATGTATATTGCATTATTTCATATTCTGATATCAAAATTCACATTCATGAATTCTTCCAAGGATATAATATAGTTTAAAAATGAGCAAACTTAAAACAAATGTTATTTATAATAATCAAGAATACAAGTGACAGCTGACAGGAACAAAATCATCCCCAACAATATATGTTACATGGGACATACAGCAATTGTGGTATACAGTAGTCCCCCTCTTGAACGGCCCCCCTCACCATCAGCCACCCGCTCCTTATGGCCAGAATCTGAAGGCACCCATGAATTTGTGTTCAAAATTACCACTCATGAAAGGCCACCCGGCTAACGCAACCAGCGGGCTGCATATTTTTGCAAAAACATAAAATTTACCCCTCACAAGCATTTTATTTTGTGATATGTATCTAGAACAATTTTTTTTTCTAATTGTGTTAAGTAATCTGATTTGTTTCCCTGGAGGTCAGGTTTTCATTCTTCAAAAAAGTGTTCATGTACTGCTAAGGTTAATATTATATCCTTTACAACCTCACAAGAAGCCACATTTATTTAATAAAGCTGAGAAAGACTTAAATTTTAATCCCTACATAAAGGTAATCCATATATCCTAACTGCAGGTTTTCATAGATGTCTGGTTTATCCTCTGATAATTGTTAAGATTACACTTATTAATAGTAGTAACATCCCAAAAGTGGCAATATTGATGTACAATACAAATGTCTGTGAGGAAAATGGTTTGATAGCCTTTGTGGCTTCCCTTAGCAAGATAATGAGCTGGTTAACTTGTTAACTTGTGTAATTAGTGGCTATTACAAAACAATTGTAAAGTTTATAAATCTTAACCCAGGGATGTGCTATTGTTCAGATCAAATCTGCATACATATCCAATGTGTTTTTCACACTTAGAGTAAAAAAAAAACAAAAAAAAACAATAGGGTACCAGACTGGAACTAATGAATCACCTGACAATCTCTGCCTTTAAAAATATAGGGCATCTTGTTTAAATGCAAAAAAAAAAAAATTGTTTCATCAGTCTTGTAGTTGCAACATTGATGATTATAACTGGAGGTAAGGTCAAGATCACACAGTCAGCTTTGGCTAAAAATAGAAACATGGTACTAGACAAAGACAGAAAAATCAAATCACAGACAACACAACTTGTGGCTTCTTTAGGAAGAAAGCATTTCCATAAATGTGTTGTTTGCATAATTAAATCAATACAGTTAGCAACATTGGAATAACTCATTACCAAACATTAACATGTCATCAGTAAACGAAGATGATTATTTTAGAAAACATCCATTATTATAGTCTAGTTATTATAGTCTACCATATTGGGTGAGGTGGGGGACTGGTCAAACAAATTTAGGTAGAAAAGACTGGAATAAAACAATTTTATGTTGAAAAGACTCGAATAAATAACATTGTAGCTGATAAGTTATTTAGCAGCAGTGGGAAAATGGAGCAAATGGAAAGATAATTGCGTATGTACTGTATGTACCATGATTCAAATGAGTTTTTGAATGGTTCTGCAATGTGCATGACAATGCTAGCAGCATATCAGCTTATGCCAAGAAGAACTATTAAGGCATATTCAGATGAAATAAGTCAACTATTATAGCACAAGAACTGTTTAATATTTAATGTTGCTTTTGAAGGAAGATATTTAATGCTTTGAAAAATGAAGCTTTCTTACTAGGTACATATACTTCTCACAAAAAATTTAGTCCCCCTCTGGAAAGGCCACCCGCCTTATAAGGCCACTTTCCCCGGTGCAGAAGGGGTGGCCGTATAAGAGGGGGACTACTGTATATAACCATTACAAATGCTGTTACAAACACTTAAATTTATTGTTAATATGGAGGCCAAGATTGGTCCTCAATATTTTGCTAACATTATTGTAAAACATTAGTTTTTTATATACATTTCTCACACAACATAATATCTTTTGTGTAACAAGTCCTTCAATTAATAATGAAAATTATTTCATAAGAATGCCTGTTTTGTGTCAATCATTTTTGTGTTATTTTAGCAGAAGTGCCTGTTCTGATGCAGATAATACTTGACATCATTACATAAATGCAAAAGTAACATGAACAATGACAAATTAACATTTTCTCATTTTTCACATAGACGTGAGAAAACAAATTGATGTTCTAGTAATAAGTTATTACTGCATACCTTATTTTCACTGAACTTTCCATACACAATGGGATCCCATGAGATGACACCCTTGTCATGTGACCAGTTAGTATGCAAGTCAAAAGTGAATGTCAGTTTGTGGTTTTTTTTGCAATTAATAAAGTTTTTACATTCTAAATAAGTATTAATGTTTACTTCAAGTGGACCAAATGAATTTTCTAAAAACAGTTGAAATTAAAGCCCAAAATGGTTTATTTTGTAGCCAAATGTGACATCATGAGCACATGTGTATAATCAATTGCAATTTAAAGTTCGTCCCGGCATGCTTACATGGTATTCAACCATGAACCACTTTTTTGGGGGGGGGGGGCTGACCAGTACCTACCCCTTTCTGCAGTAAAAATGGAGACTTTATCCTGTAAATGGCTTGAGATGTGCCATGTGGTGATGCAATGGTAGTTGCAATCTTGACTCTTTTATTTTCAAGCCATCTATGTACAAGATTTTACCCCCACAAAAGTAGGTTTTGATTTTAATGAATTTACTCTTTTTTTTAAAAAAAAGTTAGATGTTTGGTAGTGGATAAGGACTTTATTGGAACAAATTATTTTGTGGCACTTTAATAACCATGGTGATGATTTGGGAATGGAGAATTTTACAGTACTCGCAAAACTGATTTCCACTGTTTTCTTGATGACAGTAAATTCATATGCCAAAAGGTGGAAGGTTTGACATCTGGCCTATAGAAGATATATTATGCAGGAATCTATTCTTATTATTTCTGAATTTTGTTTAAAGATATCTCTAGCTGACATTCAAGAATATACCTATTTACATAATGATCAGTGCATACCTGCATCAAGATGTTTCTTAACTTTTACAATGAAATGAGTGACTTGTAATATATACCATTAGGATTCTGATGCAGCATAATTATTTTCATTGAAATTTGTTGACAACTGTTTAACATTAACTGTTGCATATTATACCCAAACCAAAACAGAGTTCTCGGAAATGCTTAATTATGCATATTTGGACGAAAACATTTTATTGGGGACACATACAATAGCTGACACTGGAGTCCTCCGTACACATTTTTTGTTGCAAGGAGGAAACTTTTGTGGCAAAATAAATATGTTCTAATCACTATGAAAACTGAACCAATGATTTTATTTTAGTTTTAGTTTGTTGCTGACTTCTTTGATCAAAGGCATGCTTTGATGAAGGTGCATGTATTATTGAAGGCACCACTAAAGGCTAACCTTAAGCTCCCTTTGACCCAGGAAACAAATACCCATTTGTGGCAACATCAACTATTTTTTAAGTGTTTTTTTAAGTGTTTTTTTTTTAATTGCTGTGGTGTGGTTCACTGTAGTCATTTCAGTTTCCCCAGAGGCAGTCCATTGTAGCTATATAGTCAGTTGCATGGCTAGTTTGATTATATTACAGCATACAAGGATTTAGGCCAGATATCAGCATAAGGGGATTAGGACCACAGTTAGCTGTTAAGGTGGTTGGTCCATATGAAATAAGGATTTGTTTATGTAACCATTTATTCCAGTGCACCTTTATATCCAAGTTTGCAGCTTCCTGTCCTGGTGCCTTTTAATTTCTCCATTCCAATCTCAAGACTGTACTGTTTTTATCAGCCAAAAATGTGGTAGCCAAAAATAAGGCCAGAAGGTATATTTTTGTCACCAATATGTAAAACATAATTGCAATTTGCCACATTGGCAAAGCCCAGTGCAATCAATGTTATTGATTTCATTTCCAGTTGTTGCCCTATAAACTCAAAATCAAAAGACTTGGACAATGCTGTTTGCAAATTTAGACAAGTGTTTTGTAGTTAAATGGAAAAATGATGATTTCAATGAGATTCTGAACTGTGGTAAAGTTGCTATAACTAATAGTTCAGATTCGACCATAGCCAAGTGTAAGAAAGTATGTGATTTCTGGCTCAGTTGAGACTGCAACTTTTACTAGTGGGACTTATTTTTTTCCAAATTAGGAGTCCTGGACTCCTAGTTTTAAAATCCTAGTGAGACCTCTGCCAAAAGAGCATGCTGATGACAAGTTTGCAGCAAGCAAGTAAGGAGCTTGTGCAAGCTTGCAAAAGGAATTTTTCAAAGTCTGCAAGCTTGCAAAATCTTGCAATAATCAGTTGTGAAAGGGCAGTTCTGCATGAGATCAATACTCTAGAAATGTTGACTATATGCTGGGACTAGATCATATGCTCAGTATAAGAAACTACATTGTCAAATTAAAAGATGTTACCAGTAATCTAGTTTTTATTTAATGAATCTTTTCAGTATTGCAAAATGTTAAGAACTTGAATTACTTGTACTTAGCTGGTACATAAATGAAATATATTATTCCACCATTTCTATATGCTTAAATTAACTATGAACATTTTTAATATATGTCAAAATAAACTGAATTATTTTTTTTGAGCATGGTAAAATATGAAATATTACTTTTTCTACAAATGTCTTTTTCTCATTTTCTTATTTTACAAATATTATACATGTTAGAGAAAAAATTGAGCTTTTTTGTATAATGGAAATTCTTTAAGTGATTGAACACTTGATTAGCTATGCAGCCATTTTGTCAGGTAATGGAAGAATGGTTCAAGATTCCATTTAGTAAATTCCTGGAAAACACTAAGTGCTGATTGCAAAGTTAATTACAGAGTAACTTGATACAGCAAGATATTTGATAGCAAGTACTTGTAAAATATTTTACCAATAATGCACCTTCAAATATAGTCTCAGTAAATCTTGTAATATTAACTTCTGGCATTAAGTTTTTGAAAGAACTGTCATATATTTGCTTCAATGACAACCTGTTGCCAGGAGAAAAGAAATAATTGTGTTATTTAATTACTCAATAAAATTTACAAATATATAGTTTTTGGGTTTTTTTTAGATGTGCAATTGAAATGCTTTTGCCAATGAGGTAAATACTTGTTTTGTTTTTTTTATTACATAATACATGTGCCTGTAATCAATTTCATTGGATGATACCTGAATCACACAAGCAGAGGATGATGCAGAATTTCATTCTGAGGATTTTGTTTAGCAAGAAGTGATTCAGAGTAATTCTAAGGACAATCTTATTTTCACCTAATAGTTTATCATTGTGACATGAAAGAGAGCATACTTGACACCATCCTCCCCTAAACAGATTTCTTCTACATGGAAGTAAATGAATTTAACATTTCTAAAGCAATACATAACAAAAGTATAAAGAGTCTACACACATAGATCCCATTCATATGCTCTTATTTTCATGTGATTAAATATTATTAAATAATTTGATGACTTCATTCTTTTTTTATTTTGACAATAAGATCTCATTGTAATTGTGGTTTACTATATATATATATATATATATATATATATTAACATTTTCATTTTTAATATTTGATATATGCTTTTTGCACATCAAAAGCTAGACAAATGGAGGTATGAAAACTTGTATAGTATAATTCTAGTGATGCAATATCAGTTCTTCTGATGCAATTTAGGTCAGCTTTCTTTGCAAGCATGCTACAAGCTTGCCCATTGCAACCTTATAAGCTTGCACAAGCTTCCCTATTACTAGATTGCCACAAGCTTGCAAGCTAGCTGGGGTTTCAAATCTAAGCTTGCTGCAAGCTTACAAAACAAATGAAGTCTACAGACATTTCCATATCAGTGACAGTTCTATGATAAACCAGAGAAAGCATGATTGAAGAGTTGGCTTGGGGAAAGTAAAATAGGCTCAATACACACCAGAACTTAACTGGCTACTGCAAAGGAGAGCATCTCAAAAGTCACAATGTACAGTCATTTTATGTCCAAAAATCAGGGTGAAAATGACTTGTTTTCCTAACAGAAGTCGAAGTTTTTGTTCTCAAGCAGCTTTTTCTACCACTTCATCTGGTGATGTGACCCCTGCCTATATACATGTACCATCTTTTGTGGGTACTTACACTTACTTGGCACTATATAGCCAAGATTGTGCTGATGTGACATTATACATCATACATACATATATACCAATTTCATGGAAAGGTTTATGTAGTTTAGGTGATTCATTTGCCAGTGGGCAAAATCCCTGTATTCATCAAGCTTTTCTCCCTGATGGATGATCAATATAAGCACCAGAGTCCTGTCAATCTGTCTGTGGCAGTCATCATGCATTTTCCCTCATTTAAAGCCAGAGAAGGAACACCAAGAATAAAACCAATAAATAGTGTTATAGATTTCTAGTAATAAGTATTAAAGTTAGCAGTATATGGTATCACAGGAAAAAAATGTCATTTTTTAAATGTTATTTGTTATTGTATGTTAATGTACTCTTTTGTAAGACAGACTCATCCTAATATTTTCAGGTGAGCAGTTGTTTTTTTGTTAGTCATTTACCCAAAATATTTTCTTGTTTGTTGAATGAGGGTTTTACAAGCCCTCTGATAAATATCTTCACCAGGTGTTGACATTTCACTCAAAGTACCCCTTTCTTCTGCAATAATAGAAAACTAGTAGAAAGGTTTCAATACTTATTTTTATTTACAAAGTGTCCAATATCAACATGTTTCACAGGCTGCCAGCTAGTGTAAATATAATCATCCCACTTTAGTTAGTTTTTAGAAGATACTTGTACAGTAATTAACATACACATGACATATTCATCTGCTATAAGATCCTGTTCATTTAATGAGGGAGGGGGCAGTTGAAACATTTTATTTTATCTAAATTATTTTTGTGGTTCAAATAATGTAATACATATAACATGGAGTTATCATGCTATAAATCTGAGTAAGATACTTTTTCCAGCTATGTGAGAGCTGGAAATTAAACAAAACCCCAATTCTGTTGTCCTAGGAGATTAAATTGCTTCCCTTTATGGAATTGTTGTATAGTGTGGTACACACTGTAGTGTGTTCAGAAATACCAATGTGCAAAAATTTTCATGATACTACTATTTAGTGATTAGGCAAGAGTAAAGATCCTTAACCAAATACCACCATATTACAAACCAGAATTCAAAATGGAGCCTTTTCAATTTTGTCTTTAGCATGCTAATTATTGATCTGGTAGTCACACCTATTCTACTAAACCTGCAAGGGATAGCACATGTTACAAGAACTGACATATAAAGATCTTTGATACCTGTCAATGAAAAATCTGGGAAATTCAATTGCATTTCTATTCCAATAGGACTATAAGTGGGCCAGTATTTTATATAGATCTATTAGGTACCATATGTATGTCCATGTACCACCACACAAGCTTCAATGCACCTGGAATTAGACCAACTAAGCATGCCAACTATGTGTAACCTTTAAATGCCAAAATACTTCAATTTACAAGCCCACAGTACATAAACTAGATCAAGACATATCAGCACATGTGAGCACAAATCCAATAGAACACCCAAAGGTAAAATTCAACAAAATACATGTACTAATAATACTTTCATTAGTATGCCTACTTTTACAACTGATTTTTACTACTAACAATGTAAATATACCCTCCTTTACAAATTGTACAAATTTTCTAACATTACAGATAAAAATCAAAACTATTAATTAAAAAATTCCTTTATTCCTTTGTTCTTAGGGTAAATTTCTTTGTTCCTTTGTTCTTATGGGAACAAGCACATGGGCAGCCAAAATATAATACTGAACAGTGGTACTACTCCACCACATTAACCTCAAACAACATATCAGAAATACTTAATCTACAACCCTTACATGAATATTCAGTTAAGGTTTAAAAAAAAAATAATAATTTATATACATGATATAAACAGCCAAAATATAGACTGAACAGTGTTACTACCCCTCCACATCAACATCAAACAACATATTAGACATATTTAATCATACAAATCCTTATATGAATATTCAGGTAAGGTTTAAGAAAAATAAATTTAATTTAAATATATACATAATATAAACAGTCAAAACATAGACTGAATAATGGTACTATGTCACAACAATAAACCTCAAACAATATATTATAAATACTTAATCATACATCCCCTACATGAATATTCATTAAAAGTTTTTAAAAAAATAAAAATAAAAAATAAAAAACATTTTAAAAAAATTAAAATTAACAATAGTAAAAAATATAATAATAATAACAATAATAATAATAACAAAAAATAATAATAATAATAATAATAATAATAATAATAATAATAATAATAATAATAATAATAATAATAATAATAATAAACTCCAACTGACAGCAAGTCCCCTTTCAACATACCGGGCTAATAATATACAAATTTACAAATCAGGTAAAATGAAATTCATAAGCCCCTATAACTAAGACTACATCTGATTGGTGGAATATAACGCATTCTAAACCGCAAAAGTACATGCAATCTTGAACTAAAAGAAGGATTGAAAACCAACATCTCTACCAACCAATCAAAATCTAGCACTGGAATGAGGCAAATAGAAACATCTGTGGCCCAAACTCTCCACATAACTATTTATAAGTAAATACCATTTTCAAATTAAAGACAAATTACGACAAAGCTGAATCATCCAATATTATTCAGTAAATAATACGATATAAAGAAGAAAAACTGGAAACCACACAGGGAGGAGAGGGAAGGAAAAACAAGATAGCTGAATCACATCTACCGAAAATACTTAATAATTTCAAATAAAGGGAATCAATAAACCGGTATCAAAACCCTAATAACCCATCTCCGCATTCAAACACCAACATACTCGCAAACACCATACCTGGTCCATAACATAAAACAGGCGCTAGGACTCATACTAGCACAAGCCTGGGTGGATCCTGAAACCTATAAGCACTGTATAGGCTAAGATTTCCCACCATGACAAGGACATATAGGTCAAGACCGATAACTAAGGGCAAAATCAGGAACCTCCTTCCTGATATCCCTAACTCCCACCAGGAGTAGAAACATTAAAATGTACCGACCGACTGCCAGTTATTAGACTTGAAGGCACTATCAAGTCAAGCGGGGTCTTGTACCCCAAGACCCAAATTTAAAAAAATCCCCATAGTGGTTCTAATGATAAGGGGATTAAATGAAAAGATTACATTTCATCATGCCAACCAATATACTGGAAGCTCTACCAGTATATGTCCGAAGCGGAGAATTGGAGCCGACCAATTCTCAAATATGAAAGGCAGGGGGATACAGTCAGCTCCTACTGGATACAACGAAGGATGGAAGTAACCACAACTAGAAAAAGATGGCAGATTCAACAGATAAGCAGAGGGATGATGCGGGTCTGGCCCAAATCCGACAACCCAAGGAAGCAGTACCAACACTACCCTGAGGGTAGAATGAAAAGATTACTAATTTTCATTGCTAATAAAGAAAAGCACAAAATTGCCTTCCAATCAAAAAGGGATAATTAGACAGCTCCAGCTAACATCCCAAAAGCCCAACCCAGCACGCACTCAAACAGACCACACTTCAAAAACAAATCAAGAGACTATGCAGAACTAACCACCTCCCCACTGCTGTCTCAAAACCCCAACCCTGGTACGGACAAATGATTAGCGATGAACAGTCTGGGCCGAGCAGCCAACTGTTCAAAACGAAAAGCCTACAACCTATGTCTTCACTTTGGCTCTGAAGACCCACGGCCCAAACAAGATTCTTTGGAAAGGCGGTCAAAATTACACAACCATCCAAACCAAAAAATTACACAACCATCCAAACCAAAATGGTGTTAAATCTATTAAATAGGTGGCAAATGTCTAAAGATTGGTAATTTTTGCAAACATTATAAGCCAAGTAACAAAATTCCAATTACAAACATTTATTCCAACTTCACAACTCAGGCTCATTAGGCCAATTGCAAAGGTGGCTTACACAACATTGACATAGGGATACCAATAGGAAAAACTGGTATATATTTGATAAAAAAGCCACCAAACTGAAATAAAGTTGGGTGGATAATAACTTGGGGGCATTGGTGGGGTGGGAGTCGCGTCTCGAGTAGGAGAGTAGTTTGCGGTTTCTGCCATTTTCGCAGTTAGAGTCAGGTAGGAATAGAAATGATACACACTAAAAGGGTCTTTTTTTGAGGTCCCTGATCTCTAGGGGTCAGGAAAAGGCCTAGCACCAAGGCCAACGCCCTCCAGGGGGGACCACAGACACAGACCACAGTGGCATACTCCCCAGAGGGACTGCAGTCCATGCCTGGGACTGTAAGCAGTCTTATAAGCCTCACACAGCAGCAAGTGACTTAAACCTTAAACAAGACAAAGACAAAGACCTACTTTTACATACCAAATTTATCTGATAACCAGCCATAATTGCTCAACATTTGATACACATTTTCTCTGTAAAATTGAGATTTCAGTCTGAGTCCCTATTTTCTCATTCAAATGCTTTCTTACTCTCCAAACCAGATATCTGTATCATTATTTGACTTTAAAATTGTTTTGCATTTTCTAAGCAGCATTGCAGTCAATGCCATTCTAACATTAGTAATATAAAACTGAAGAAATAGCTGGTAATTGAGAAGGATGATATAATTATATCCCCTATAATTAGACTATCCAGTATATATATGCAGACCCAAGGTCACCTTATCAGGTGAAGTGTGTGACTAAGTTAACTAAAACATGTAAACCTTGACTTCTGTTAGGAAAATGAAAATGACTTTGCCATGTTATTTTTTTTTAAGTAGTTGACAATACTTTTTGAGATGCATGCCATGTGATTTTTTTTAGAAGTAGTTGACTGACAATACTTTTTGAGATGCACCCTGCCTTAGCCAGATTAATTCTATTATTGTGTTGTAGCAAAGTGTATTCATCATGCAATCAGTAGCTAGGCAGAGTTTTGATATCAAATACATTGACAAAGTCTTGCACATTCACAGGCATGTATTTTGATAGCTCACTGACCATTAACCCTTTCCCAAATAAGTTAGCAACTATCATATCCTGATTTCTGCATGTTATCCTTTGATGATAAAAACATACAATCTTGTGTTTGGAAACTTTTAACAACAGTATGTAAATAGCAATTTGTGTTTTGAGATAAGAATCGATGATCTGGATATTTTACCTGCCTTTTAAACACTATTTAATCATAAAAATTAATGTAAAACTGTTTATGAACTTGTAACAGGGAAATAATGGTGGATATCACTGTCTTAGAAGTACCTGTTTATTTGATTGTCTGTTTTCATAAAACATGTCTAAAATATTCAGAAAAATGAATAATTCATAGAATGTAAAGACTAGGTAGTATGTTATTTAAAATTTATTTTTAAAATGCAATTATGTAAGTAAAAAATGTAGGGGACAATGCTATGTTGTGGAATTCCGGAGAAGTGCTGTAAGGTCAAGTTTTTGTCAGACTTGAATCATATTTGTGAAAATATGGAAAAAAAGTATGTAGACAAATAAATAAGCCATAAATCTGCAATCCTGCCAGTGGACTGTTGTACTGATACTAAAATAAAGTGAGTGGTTATATTTTGAGAACCCCACTGTCTAAAAATACATGTAGATGCACTCACATGTCTGTGCTGGTTCATTTGGGAAGAAGTTTAGTTCATATACCAGCTGTAAAAGAGTTATGTCTGTAATTTTATGCATTATGCCTTTTGTATAATATTTTGTCATAAAATTAGTTTGAAACTGTACATGAACCAGTAATGGGGAAATAATGATGGATATGACTGTGTATGTTATTTAAGATTTAACTTTAAAATGCCATTATGTAGGTCAGTCAATCCTATGTTGTGGAATATTCAAGACACGTTAAGGTCAAAATTGTTTTATAACTTTACTCATATTTGTCAACATATGGAAAAAAAGCAGTGAGCTAGATACTATTTAACCAATGCCTAAAATTATAACAAGTAGACCATAACTTTGCAATCCTATCAATGGACTGTTGTAATGAAGCTATATAAAATGAGTCATTATGTTATGGTAACTTCTCCAAAAAAAGGAGACACTCATATCTGTGTTGATTTGGTTGGGAAGAAGGGTTTAGTTCATATACCAACTTTAAAAGAGCCATGTCTCTAATTTTATGCATTTTAGCATCTTAATTGGAAGAATAGCTATTGTTCTGGAGTTTAACACCATTTTTCAGCACATACATGGCAGCCCTTTCATCACTAAGTAACTTTGTAGGCATAGAGTCCTCAACACTAAGTAACTTTGGAGTTGTAAAGCAAAATGACTTGTGGACTTTGAAACAACATAACTTTGCCAATGTTAAAGATATCTGGCTGGATTAGGTGTCAAAATCAGTTAAAAATCAAATTTTATGACTAATTTAATAAAATATGCATATCTATTACAACTGTTAAAATGCAGGTACAAACAGGTAAAATACAAGTAATTATTTTATTACCTCTTAGAAAACTTAGAAAGTTTTCAAAACTTGTTCAATTGACCCTAGATCTACTAGTGAATAATCACAGTAGCAACACAAGTCTTTCTTTCATGATGTCCATAATATATAAGATTCTATAAAATGAACCAAAATGATCTCCAAAGTGAGATCTGTCCACACACCTATATCGACTCTGTCACATTTAAGTTCGTTAAACGGACAATTTTTCCAAAACCTTCATCAGAGTAGACTATTTGAAAATATTCCAAAGCTTTCCTGGAGCCATCTAACACTGGTTTGCCCAACCCTGTCAGAAAATTGAAACAAATCTCTTTGGTTTTTCGGCTTCGTCCAAACAAAATCACGTGGAGCATACAATTCCTCCAGTTCAAAACCTTCAAAGTCCTCTTCATCGTCATCACTGTCACCCACAAGTGCATTCCATTGTTTCTCCATACATCTTCTTTCATTTTCATCCAAATTTTCCAGGTCGAAATTATTCAAATACTTCAACAACTCTTCTCTTAAATATCTTCAAAAGCCGCCATTTTGGATACAAATTTCAACATTCTGAAAACTCATTAAATGTTCCTACTTTGTTTGATTTTTCTAGTTGTATACAAGCCAAACTCATGAGTTCATGGAAATATAACATCTACATTACAAGATGGAAGTTATTAAAGGTACCCCAAAAGTTATTTAGTCTGGTACTATAACCCTAAAGAAAAACACTAACCCAGAGGGAAAAGTCTGTCCATAGTGTTTACTGACTTATTTCCCCATGACTGCTTTTATGGTCCACAGTGATGAAAGGGTTAATTATGTAAGTTAACAAGCTCAACTTCTGGTAAAGGGAAGCCATAATGGCTATCAAACCATTTTCCAGGCAGACTTTGGTATTGTAGGTCAATATTGCCCCCTACTACTATTAATAAGTGTAATCTTAACAATTATCATCCGATAAACCTGACATCTTATGATAACACAAAGTAAAGATCTAAGGATTACCTTTATGTATGGATTAAAATTTGAGTCTTTCTCAGCTTTAGGGAATAAATGTGGCTTCTTGTGAGGTGTAAAGGATATAATATTAACCTTAGTGGTACATGTAGAACACTATTTTGAAGAATGAAAACCTGACTTTGGGAAACAGAAATCAATCAGATTACTTAACACAATTAGAACAAAAATTGTTCTAGATGCATATTACAAAATAAAATTCGGCCGATTGTGAGGGGTAAATTTTATGTTTTTTTGCAAAAATATGCTGGCGGCTGGTCGCCTTAGCCGGGTGGCCTTTTCGTGAGGGGTAATTTTGAACACAAATTCATGGGTGCCTTCAGATTCTAGCCCTAAGGAGCGGGTGGCCACTGGTGAGGGGGGCTGTTCAAGAGGGGAACTACTGTACAAATTTCAGCATTCAGAAAACAGGTTAAAAGTTTGTACTTTGTTTGATATTTCTAGTTGTATACAAGCTAAACTCACAAGATTATCCAAATATAACATCTACATTACAAGAAGGAAGTTATTAGAGGTATCCTGAAAGTTATTTAGTAATATAATGTTAAAGAAGAACACTGCCCTAGGCTGAGAACTTGGTCCATAGTGTTTGCGGACTTACTTCCCCTGGACCGATTTTTCAGTCTATAGTGATGAAAGTATTAATAGTTCTTATTCTTGACATAAGCATGATATGGGAGTATTGTTGTCAAACACATTGCAAAACCATTTCAAAATTCTTATTCTTGACATAAGCATGATATGGGAGTATTGTTGTCAAACACATTGCAAAACCATTTCAAAAATGTAATTTAAATTTTGGTACATACACAATTCTCTTTCCATTTGCTCCATTTTCACACTGTTGCTAAATAAAATTCCTTATTGGTTATGATGTTGCTTTTTTGAGTCTTTTCAACATAAAATTGTTTTATTTGAGTCTTTTCTACTTAAATTTTTTTACAGCCCCCCCCCCGACTATAATAACCGACTTTTTCTTAAATTATCTTAAATAATAGTCTCCATTTACATGATGACATGTTAATGTTTGGTAATGATTTATTAGGATGTTGCTATCTATATGTGATTTAATTATGCAGACAAAACATTTGTTGAGAAGACAATGCCTTCTAAAGGAAGCAACAAGTGTGTTGTCAAGTGATTTTTTGGTCAGTCTGGTACCCTGCTTGGTTCTATTTTTAGCCATGCTGACCCTGTGATCTTGACAATTATGTCTGGTTATAATCATCAATGTTGCAACTACAACACAAAACATTTTTTTTTTCATTTAAACAAGATGCCCTGTGTTTTTAAAAGCAGTGATTGTCACATGATTCATTACTCCCTGTCTGGTACCCTATTGTTTTTACATTTATTGACACTAAATGAGAGAAGATAGGTAGCTAATTTGACCTGAGCAATAGGACCTAGCTGTGTTTAGGATTTGTAAACTGGACAATTATTGCCAATAGTAATATTCACTAATCATGGAAATGAACAAGTTGAACATCTTACAAAGAAAAGCCATAATGGCTATCAAACAATTTTCCCTGCTGACTTCAATCATACATCAATACAGCCACTTCTGGCTCTTACTACTATTAATAAACTTAACAATTATCAGCAGCTAAACCAGACATCTTATGATAGGATAATGGGATTAGGTGTACTTACCTTTCTGTATGGATTAAAGTTTTAGTCTTTCTTGGCTTTATGGAATAAATGTGGTTTCCTGTGAGGTGTAAATGATATATTAACCTTAGAGGCACATGTACTTTAGCCAACACTTTTTTCAAGAAAGAAACCTGAGGTCAGGGAAACAGAAATTGTATTAGTAACCCATGCTATGAATAAAATTGGTTCTGGATACATATTATAAAATAAAATGCCGATGCTTGTGAAGGGTTAATTTTATATTTGTGCACAAAAATGCTGGCTGGATGGTTGTGTTATGTCATCTAGGTGGCCTTTCATGAGGAGTTATTTCAAACACATTCTGGACATAGGAAGCGAAGGTGGCTGCTGGTGAGGTGGCCATTCAATAGGGGGACTACTGTATTTGAAAAATTGATTAAATTATCGGACATAAAATTTCCTCTAAGAAGATTTACATTTGCAAAATTGATCAAAAATACTGTATTCCCATTCTGTTTTTACAAAAATGAATGATTAATAATTATATTTCGTGTACGAAAATTTACATAAAATACGATATGTATCAAGGTTAAACTTACTAATTCTTGTTTCGATTTTTTCACGTTCAACACATTTTAGAATATATTTTCTTTGCAAAAACATCAGGAGCCATGCCAGACACCGCTTATCCTTATCCAGTAGAGTTATTGAGGGAGTTATATGTGTTCAAGTCTAGATTGAACCCTGCAGACATTTACTAAATACTATGTAGCAGGTTTCATTTTTAATGTATTCCATACAATAAGATCTAATTCTAAACTCTAAATATAAATCATTATAATCAGAAAGTGACCTTGCAATAAACATCAATATTTTAAATATTGGTAGTTCTGCAAAGATCACATCCTTGAATTTGAGATGTTTTGCAAAAGTGGATCAAGGTCTTGTGAGCTGGGGTAGGGTTGGTGAGCAGCATGATACATAAGCTTGAATTAGAGGTTGGATATATTATGCACATGTAAAGAAAAAACATGCCATATTATCAATGTTAAATGAGTCTGAAAATCAAAGTCAGACAAGACACAAGCTGTTGTATTTTTATTATATGGGTCATGGCAATGTCAATTTATTTCATGTCAATAAAAGCAATACAGACTGGAAGACACTGAAATGTTGTCTGGCTTTCTACAGTGCTCTACTAGATGCATGAGATTAGAGGCAGATCCAGAGTTGAGAAATTAGAGCATGGGACTTCAGTGAACACAATTCCCACCCTTTCTACCCAAATATCCTTTAGATCTGACAATGACACTTGTGAGAATTTGTTCAAGTTTCAGGCATCTTTGTGTTTAGTAGCCCCCCCCCTCGCCTCAGATTCAATGACCATATTCAAATTGAGGAACAAAATAAAAAAAAACCACTGTCTCCTATCATCACAGTAGTTTTTTTTTTCTCTCAGGCAAATGAAAATAAATTTTCATTATGTATTTAGTTTAGTACTGTTATTCATGGCAGCAACATTAACCCTTTTCCTCATAGAGTGTATGGCTTTTTTGCCCTTCTATATGCATGTAGCAGTTACTCAGTGCAGTGCACTATGTATAGGCCTGTTATGCAGTGAAGTGTATGTTACGTTTAACAGCAATTTTAACCATTTTACGTTTTTGGTACACAGATTATGTATGAAAAGATTTAAGAGTAAAATACAGTTTGTATTAGCTGTTTGATTATTTTTCACAAAAGACTTTTTTATGTGTTTTAAAATCTTGAGATAATTCGTTCACTATCAAGTAAGTGAAGCTGCGTGATCAACCATAGCATCATTTTCTCATACTAGAAATTACAAGTTCTTTGTATCTACATCACTAAATCAGCTGAATTTGATAATTTATAAAAACTAATGGCTCCTTACATCAGTATCAGACCCTTTACCAAAGGTTTTGAAGCTTTCATAGTTCATCTGAGCATGAAAGCTCTGCAAGTACTGAATGATATCCACTGAACGATATCCGAAACTGCCATTTTGGGAACACAGGGAAGACAGTTACAACCTATTTGCTTACTTTAAATAGCAATTTCAACAAGATCATAAACAGTGACCAGTGATCTGACACAATGGTCATTTACACCAATGAATGTAGTATCTAATAGAGGGGTTTTCCCCAAAGGTGGTGCTATAAAAACCCACTCAAAATGGCTGCTGTTTACAGAGTCGTAAAAAGGTGTTTGTATGTGAATGGGGTAGTAGCTTCAAAAGGTGCTTGTATGTGAATTGGGCAGAGGCATCAAAAGGCACCTGTAAAGGCTACGGGAATCTTTCACCACCCTCTCCAATCTTACACATTTCATGAATGAAAAAGTGACTTTCCCATTAGGCATCACATAAATAATGGAATCTGACAATAGCTATTAAGCAACAGTCTCAAGACAATGCTATCATTCCTGCCAAGTAACATCACATCACATTAAAAAGCACAATTTTAAACTGCCAGTCATTTAAGAACACAATTGTGACTTGCAAAATCATAAAAGTCCAAAATATCCAACCAAAACAAATTAGTCTCCTTTGAAAGAATGTCCCAAATTGGCAACAAATGGTGATACTTTCATTAACCCAATGTAGGTCAAAATAGAATGAGACAATATGGTCTCAATGCAGTCATTTAATTCTAAATCAATGTATAGACAATTTCCAGGATGCAATGAATAATATAAAGGTTTTAATAATACATAAAAGAATATTTCTCAGAAAGGCCAATTGGATGTATAAAGTATCCATAGAAGCCATTGCTGTCTATCTAAGCAATACCTTTCACATCGAGATGTTTGATGGTACTCGAAATTTAAGGTCCATAAGAAGTAAAAAGTACATTACACCAAGGTTAAAGATGGAATTGTTTAGAAAAAGTTTTCAATAGATTGGTCCACTGGTATGGACCAACATTCCCAGTGATATAAGGCAGACTCTTAGCATTTCTTCTTTTCATAATCAATGTCTTAAATGGATGAAATATGTAGACAAATGAACAGTTATAGTACAATAAATACTGACTGCATTTCTGTAATTTTGAATCATTTTCAAAGTTGAATTTTTCAGTGCAGGATGATATTTTATATGTTTATATATGTTTATGTATTCACAGATGCCTATGCAGTGTTCCAGGCTTGATACTTCAACTTTTAAAATCACAGAATTATTTAGTGTCAAGTCAGATGCTTCCCATCATGTTGTATATAGGCATACACTATGCAACCCTCTCCTCACATTCCACAAAGAGAATGCCCCTACAGTCAGGCATGACTGACCACATTTTATTGTCCTTGTATTTTTATTGGACTTTTAATACTCAAAACCTTTTGACCTTTAAATCCCTTAAGACATACATTTCTATATCACTCTAAAATTAAGCCATTTACAAAGTTTGGTCAATGAATTTATTCTTGAACAAAATTTATTCTGTAAAACCCATTCTTCTTCAAGTCACAATGACACTGACCTCAGGTCTTTTGACCCCAAACTCAATACACGAAAATTCACCACTAACATTGGCAAAGGTAGTGGTCTAAAATAAAAATTTTCATCCAAAACCCATTTTTTTTTTCTCTTTCAGTTATCCTAACTTTGACTTCTGACATCTTGATTCAAAACTCCAAAGGTGTTTATTTTGATACTTGTATTCTCTTCTTTGAAACCTTACATCTGCTGGAGGTGCAGCTTTGAGAGGAAATGATTCCCACAACCAAATAGGACATTTCAAGCAGTTACGATTCAAATTTTCTGGGCATTATTTTAAATATGCAAATTTTTACTAAGGCTGAGAATTTAAACATGCAACTGTGAATAAGGTCTAAATAAATTAAATGTTTTTCAATAAAATGTAAATAATATACAAAACTCTATAACATATCTGAGTTGGTAGTGGTCTTTCATACTTAAAAAAACCAGATAATCCCCCAAACACTTGATGCATTACTGATTTCAAGTTCCTCCAGTTACCCTGTTTTTTTCTGGTTTTTTTTTTTTTGTCAGATAAAGTCACAAAAGCAGGAGGATCTATTACAGCATGAAAGATAATTACCCTATGGAGGACCCCTTAGCATGAAAGGACAGACAACTGAACAATGTATTCAAGTCATGTTCCTTGGCAGAATTTTGTCCATGCCCTGGTGTAAAGTGGGATCAGTACATAAACTATACCAGACCCTCCTATACAACTACTATTCCAGTACCATTTTTACATAAATCATGACCAGGCCAGGCCTTACTAATACCTAGTTTCCTGCATATATTATCCATGTACATTAGGCCAGGCCAATTCTAGTTTACTACCACCATAACTACCAGATATGCTCTGTTACATAATATAGTGGCACAAGCACAATATGTGAGCAAGCTACTATAATTTCAAAATTCAGTTCACATGTTAGAATGTATGCACAAGATGAGCTGATATATACTGGTTTTCTACCCTCCATATTTTGACTGAAAACCTTAATTCTAGTATAGAAACAAAGGGTACAAATCTTCAAATTTTCAAATTTTGTATTTCCAGAATAATAAGAACATATCCATATTTAGAGCAAGCAAGCTCTTTAATATGAAATAAGAATAAAAAAAGTTTTTCATGGATTTCAGAAAAATGACAAATAGTTCTAACACAACTTGATTTTTATGGTTGTCATAAAAGGTGGCATAACTAGGATCATGTCATAGTACATGTGCAACTGAAACCCTCCAACACAGATGAGATCTGACATGTATTGTAAATTATAAGGAACATGGTGTAGTCCTACCAAACCTTGCTTTTTAAGTTTTTAATTTGCAAACAGACTGCCTAACTGATGTTATAAAGGTACATGGTTTGTTACCTTTTCAAGGTCATAAGCTTTTCATGATATAAAAAAGGTTTAACAAATCTGCTTTTGAATTATAGATAGTTCAATAATGAAAACAATGACTTCATCATCAAATTTTCTCAGCATCAAAATTCTGAAATTTTAATTTCATATACCTCCCATTGTGATAAAAATGGAATCACTAACATTCCAGCATTATTTATTATTTTTTAAAAATTTCTCTATATATGCCAAATTTCATTGATATCAAGAGATGATAGGTATGGTTTCTAATTTTGGTGACAAGTCTGTTCAGGTCTTACCTGCATCTTTTGTTTTATATAGCTATTACCTTTATCCTTTTCATCACTTATAATCTATCTTGCACTCAATATTTATATTTATTCTGGATGGGTTTATCTTCCTTGGGTTGATGTACAATAATTCATTTTTACCATTTTCTGATTTTACTTTTGGAAGACACCATACAGCCAATACTGTGCCAATATGAAGTTAAAAACTCCTTACATCAATTTCTATGATTGGACAGTTTCATAACAACAGGGCAATATCTGCTGACAGAGTATGGAAGAGACAGACTTGATTCTACATAGTTTATACATAATTTGACATGTGTAAGGCACAAGCAAATATGGTATATGTCTTAAAAGAAACCAGCCATTTCATTTTGTATACATTTACAATCACTGCATTAATCAAATATTTTTTGTCTCCTCTTTTCAAGTCTGGACAAAAATGTAAAGGTCCTTACATGTACTTGTTTTATTTTGGTGTAATTTACAACACTATATAAATTGAGACACAATGTATACACTACTTGGACCTAAATTTAATTTCTACATCAAACTTGGCTAAATTTTATGTTTTTGAAAAGTACAAAATGTCACTTTTGTTGGGCATTGTTATCATAAAATAAAGATGTTTATTTATTGTCAGCAATGAGGTATTCTCCACAAAGTACATCCACAAAGTACTTTCAAGACACATGTCTGGCCCATTAGAAACTTCTCAGTCAATCCAACAGATCATATCTGAATGTATGGTGAAAAGACAGGGAAAGTGACAGAAGGATTATGGACTAGAGAGGTGAAAGATACCCCACTCTACACAGGTAGAGATTTCCTCAAATGTTTGCTTGTAAAATTTAGCTGGAGAATTACCCCATCATGGTCGGCTCAGCATGACTCCAGTATACTCCCCACACTAGACCAAACTGTCACTAACTACTAAAAGGTGCCAGTACCAGAGGATGCAATACAACTTAGTATTAACCAATTAACCCCTGCTAGTAGGAAATTAATTTTGGGAGATATTTCTGAATACATTATAATACATGACTTGCAAGACATTTTCAGTTAACTTAAATGCCTATTTATGTTAGAAACAATGATTTTCATGGATTCTTTCGCCTGAGCATGAGCAAAAGGGTAAAAATTGGAGTTTTTTTAAAAATTATTTTTTTGCTTAACAGACCCATCATTTTCATGTTGTGACCACTCTTCATTCTAATTGCCCATCTTACCCTACTTTTTGCAAAGGTTCACATGTCTGTGTGCAATTCAGACCGTCTGTCTTAGATCTGAGGCCAAAAAGTATAAAATCTGGACCACGACCTTGGAAGAATTTTGGCTGCAAAAACTCTGGTCCCCTTGCTCTGTAACCTGAACTGGCATAATGTTCAAACCAGAATCAAATAAACTTTGTTCATATGTTATATTTCACTGAAATGGCTCCAGTCCAATATAACTCTGTACACCAAATCTTGCTGCCTCTTTCAGCACTTGTAGTCTCATTGTTCTGAACCTGGAACAATTAGATGTGTGGAGTACCACAAGACTCAATTCTGGGTCCATTACTGTTTATTTTATTTTTTAATGACCTACCACTTGTACTAAAGGACTCAGTATCATCTACAAATTTCTATGCAGATGACACAACATTGTTAGACATCCAAAACACAAAGCAACAACTCTCAATTTCTTTACAGAAGGCCCTAAACAAACTGGACAACTAGTGCACCTGCATGGTGGTTAATTATTACTGGTAAAACTAAAATATTACTTATCTAAACACCAACAAAAGAACAAAACTTGATAGTGATGAACTATGTCTTACATGGAAGGATAAAAGGTTGCAAATGGTCTGTCAAGACAGTTTACTTGGAGTTTTGGTAGATAATAACCTATTGTGGACTGAACATATCAAACATATCAGTAAAAAAGTCAAGTTTATGGCTTCTCAGTACAATAAGACACTTTCTCCTGGAAAAGCACAGAAAACTATTTTATAACAGTTACATACAACCCTATTTAGACTACTGTAATACAGTATGGGGAAATTCAAATGATAAAAACTTAGCAAAGCTGGCACATCTCCAAAAAAAGAGCTTTTGAGTTAAAGTCCGAATCTGTTTAAGAAAAGCCAAATTAATGTACAGGATAGCCAATAATAGTGCTCCTGAATATTTACAATCACTATTCAAGTATAGGCTACCTGGAAATACTCCCCACCTGCGCTCAATGTCTACCAAACATTATAAAATTCCCAAACAAAATAAGGAATTATTTAGAAAAAGTTTCCAATACTCTGGAACTTTGTTCTGGAATAGTATTCCAGTTGAGATTAGAAATGCTCACTCTATTTCCTTTTTCCAAACCCAGTATATACAGTGGCTTCAGAGATAAAGCAAAGATAAGTAAATTCCTTTGAATGAGGGCCTCAAGGTAGGTTAGTTCTTAGCTAACAGAGTTACCCTCTTTGAAAAATAATAATAATAATAATAATAATAATAATAATAATAATAATAATAATAATAATAATAATAATAATAATAATAATAATAATAATAACAACAACATGTTAAAATGAAGTCCTGTGGACAAGATTCTCTTTGCATCTTTGCATACCATGGCTCAGCCACAGATCCTGGACACAGGAAACTGATCTTATTTAGCCCTTTCATCACTAAGTAACTTTGTAGGCATAGAGTCCTCAACACTAAGTAACTTTGTAGGCATAGAGTCCTCAACACTAAGTAACTTTGGAGTTGTAAAGCAAAATGACTTGTGGACTTTAAAACAACATAACTTTGCCAATGTTAAAGATATCTGGCCTGATTATGTGTCAAAATCAAGGTTAAAAATCAAATTTTATGACTATCTCAATAAAAATATGCATATCTATTACAACTGTTAAAATGCAGGTACAAACAGGTAACACAACAGGTAAAATACAAGTAATTATTTATTACCTCTTAGAAAACTTAGAAAGTTCTCAAAACTTGTTCAATTTACCCTAGATGTACTAATGAATAATCACAGTAGCAACACACGGCTTTCTTTCATGGTGTCCATAATATATAAAATTCTACAAAATGAACCAAAATGATCTCCAAGGTGAGACCTGTCCACACACCTATTATCGTCTCTGCCACGTTTGATCGTCACATTTAAGTTCATTAAACGGACAATTTTTCAAAAAATTTCATCTGAATAGAATATTTGAAAATATTCCGAAGCTTTCCTGGAGCCATCTAACTCTCGGGTGTGCCCAATTCTGTCAGAAAACTGAAACAAATCTCTTTGGTTTTCGGGCTTCGTCCAAAAAAAACCCTACCTGGAACGTACAACTCCTCTGGTTCAAAACCTTCCAAGTCATCTTCATTGTCATCAATGTCACCCACAAGTGCATTCCCTTTTCTCTCCATACGTCTTCTCTCATTTTCATCCAAATTTACCAGGTCGAAATTATTTAAATCCTCCGAAAACTCTCCTCTAAAATTTCTTCAAACGCCACCATTTTGGATAAAAATTTCAGCATTCGGAAAACACATTAAAAGTTCCTACTTTGTTAGTTATTTCTAGTTGTATACAAGTTAAACTCATGAGATCATCCAAATATAACATCTACATTACCAGATGGAAGTTAGTAGAGGTACCCCAAAAGATATTTAGTTGGGTACTATAATGTTAAAGAAGAACACTGCCCCAGACCGAAAAGTCGGTCCATAGTGTTAATGGATGTAGTTTCCCTGGAATGGTTATGCGGTCAGCCGTGATGAAAGGGTTAAGAGTGCTTTTAAAACTCTTTTATTTCAACTACAAGAACAGACTTACAATATTTACTTCCTTAATTACTGTCAGCACATTTTTGTTTGGTAACTTCATGGTGTTTATCTTTTAGTGATCTTTTGGTGTATGTTTTTTTGTGTTATCTAATACTGTAAAGCACTTAAAACTTCAAAAGATCTGGTGCTGTACAAAGTTATCATCATCATCATTATTATTATTTCAATGTCTATTTTACTAAAGGCATATATATATATATATATATATATATATATATATATATATATATATATATATTTGTTGGTAGAAAGGCTCCACTTACCAGATTTTAAGATCCTCCCTTCCATGGTATTAATTTTCTGCCAAAGTTGGGCAAATTCTGTTGACTCATGTTTTTAGAAAGAAATGTTATAAGGTTCAAATATTTTTAAAAACAGCTGCACCCATATGTCATGGATCAGCATGACTTACATAGATTTGAAAGACATCTGCTTTTATTAAATTCTCTTGGTCGCCTGCTCAAGTCATTTAATGGTTTATCTAGTTTTAGTAGCAACTGAATATCTGACATTCGATCAGCATTTTTTGCATAAATTTTATTCCAGGATTCTGTCAAGTGGGGTCAAATTATATTCAAGTTTTTTAAATATTCTCAAAATTTTAATTACTGCTAACAGCTGATATATTTGGCAGTGCATCATTATTTTTGTTCAAATACTAGGGTTGGCAATGAAAAATATGAACAAACTGAATGGAAACATGGGAAGGGCATTATGATTATTTGAGATTTAATTAGTTTCTCTTAAATTTTCTCTTTTGTAATTTACAGAAATGATTTATTGATTTTACTAAATGTGTTTGTCTCGCTTCTTACACAGCTTAAGATCCTGAGTTGCAATATTGCTAAAAAAAAGTCTGTAAAAAAAGGAAAATATTAAAAGACAAGCAATCAGGTCTAAAATCAAATAAGGATATTCTGCCAACCCTAATGAGACATTCTCTCTAAGTCATTCAAAATATTTCAGAAAGTTGGACCAATTTTCAGTACGGTGTAAAACCTATTAAGTACTGGCAACAAGTAAAATTTTAATAACCATTACAGTTTATACCCATGTTGTAACTTAAAATATATAGTTACTGATGTGGCTGGTACATTGTACTTTTACATTTTCTAAGAAACTTTTGGTTAAACTCCATTTTGAAACATCCCCCCCTTTAATTTTCATGACTAGTATTGCTTCCATGTTATCAACAGACAAAGATGATCTGGATATTGAGTGGTTTTTTTTAACAAATGAGAATACAACCTGAATATGAATGAGGAACGACAAATACATTCTTCATGATGCTGGACAACAATTTGTATTTGAACTGACAATTAGCATTCTTGAATTTTTTAATTTAGTAATAAGATCCCATTTCTTGTAAACTCTATTAGTGTCTAAGATCTCAGGATTCAATTAATTTACTTGGTAATTCAAAACTCTGCTTCCAAGATGCCTCACCAGTTGGTTTCTTTGATTTCCATACACATAAATCTTGATGGGGAATACATCACATTGTTAAAATATCTAATCATCCTTTTTTGACACATCAGCAACTGAATTGTGTTTCAGAAGTTCATTATTCAGGGGAAACCTCTTAACAATGTAATCACAAACAGTTGTGTAATAGTCCCTTACATCTTTATAGAATTGACAAACGCTCCTTTCATATGGCTTCCTTTTCAGTCAAGTATTTTCTTGTTTCTGAGCCTACTGTAAGTTTATCATGACTTTTGTTTCTTACAGTCATGATAATCAATATCAAAAATCTTTGTTTCTGAAATGTCTGTAGCCTTTACAAATACATGTGGAACTTTATCTTTGAAACTCGACACCTTCTTTGACATCCTACTTTTGGCTTTAGCTCTTCTGCCTTTAACATCTTGTTTCTTAGTTTCTTTACCAAAATATATTAGTAAGGGTTCCCACTGTTCCAACAGTTTCTAACCCTAACCATCACCAAGAGACAACCATCTTGTTACTCAATGCTTCAATACTTTTCTCTGCTCTTTCTCACAAAGAGTCTTAAGATCTTTCCATTCCATGTGTATATTCACAGGTATATCAAAATAACATATGTCCACAAATATGTCATCAAAACTAATAGGCAGCATATCAGCCCCCTTTTTAGTTGCTAAATGTATCAAGTGGCATGAAAATCCATTCAAATACACTGAAGGATTCACCATAGTTATATATCCAAATACACTATTATTGTAACCTGTCATCACTGAAGCATTTTCTGATTCAAAGGAACACAGTTATTCCAGCTTATGTTTCTCTCCATCAAATGTGGGAACTGACAAATGTGCTTCAGTTACAACCCCATCTGTGTTATCAGTGTCTAACATCAACTGGGTACAGCTTCCCAGAATCTTTGCTACTATCAGTTGCTATACTGAAAGGTTGGGATGAAATATTGTTAACAATGCCTTCCTGTATTGACTTGCACTGTTGTAATACAATAGCAATAGGCCCCCCCCCCCGAGTGGCAGTATGGTCTAAAGTGCTCTCTGGATGGATCACTGCCATCTCACCTCTGTTTGCTTAGGTTCGAGTCTAAGATTCCAGAAAGCTTGCCGGTAGCTTCTCGTGGGTTGGTGGTTCTTTCCGCGGATTTCCCAGTTTCTTCCTCCACCATTAATACTAGATGCCATGTATAGCCTATCGTGTGCTGAAGACTGGCGTCAAGCCCCAGAAAAACAACAATAGCAATAATTGTTATTCTGCCACACCGATAACTATTTGCTACTGATGATTTGGGAAACATGCACTTGAATAGTTTAGAAGAATGGTCAAATGCAGCAATTGCAACATCATGCTCAACCAAATTTTTTTAAAAATATACTTTGGTCATAATGACCTCCAATTCAGTTTCTGGCACTACAGATCCAAATCCCATTGAGGTCAGCAACTTACAACTTTATTTCATTGCCACATATCCTGAATGTTTTTTTGGAATTCGAGTGGCTGCAACAGTCATCTCGCCCACCATGGGAAATGCTCAGGTGAACTCAACTTGACCTAGTATCTGAGTAATCTCTTTTATACTTTTGTAACCATCGTTTCAGCTTTTTAGAAGATTGGTTGCCCTCTCCACCTTTAGTGATGCATTTTTGTTTGGAAGACATTTTCAGATGACTGGATGACAAAACATGAAATTAAATCAAAATCAGATGAGCTCTTCTTATGAACAAAATAGACAGATTTAAAGCATCTGAGGTACCAATGTATTGTTAGTCTGGTTCCCTACCAAAATCCACTCCAAGATAAAACTCTGAATCTGAGCACAGTCTAATATGAAAATCCGGACCCACAATAAACCAGTACAAAACCTATCGGGAACAGAAAATAAATGATCACATTTCTCTACTTTTTATATCATTCCGTAATTCTGAAATTTTAATGATTTTCATAAGACTTATGGCAAAATCGTAGGAATTGGCAGGTCTGATACTGTATCGATGTATTAATACAAATACTGGGTACAGCTACAGACTTGATTTTTCTTAAATATGAAAACAAATGTGCAATATGTTTAAAAATCTAATTTATATTCTCTTAAGATGAAATCCATTTTGAGAAATTGGCAGCAAGTCAAAATCCGTTTTGAGAAACTTGCTGTAGTCATCCTGAACAAACTGTTACTGGCAATTTTCTATTGAAACACAAATAAAACCAGTGATGTCAAAAATCATTTGCACAAGTGTTTTTGTGCAAAATTTATTTAGTAGCTTCAAGAAAGAGCTGAGTAATATAAAGTATTGATTCCAAACTGCTGGCACATTGCAATTTTTTGCTCCTATTTTGTGATCTCAAGGAAGTTTCTTTTTATGCAATGTCAGAAGTTATTTATCTTCCCCCTATTAGCAACTTTCAGAATGGGTCAAAACCAAAATAATCACCAGTACATCCATAATAAAGTGCAGACACACACTCACATTCAGGACAGGCCAAATCACAATCATCATATTTTCATTAGGAAGTGTAAAGATAACAAAAGGTTACACCTGCATATAGATTAAGAAGTTTCTTGGAAAACTTAGAGTAATCTATGTTCAACAGGTCAAGACACTGTACCAGTTTGTATGTAGTAAAGTGAAAGAAAATAAACAGTGACATATATTAATGCATGGACTTTCATCCACTAGCTTCAAATATCATTTATATGCTCCTGTATTTGTATGGCTGAGCTTCATACATTCTGATATTGTATGTAATGTCTATGGCAATACTACATTCATGTACACTCCAGCTGATGTAGCTTCTTGTGCAGTTTATAACCTTTGTTGAAGAAACTAATGAAGCAGTGAAGCCATTTGTGTTTTTCTGGGTTAGGAAATGCCACCTCCAAATGACTACCATTCTACATATAAACATCCTAGTATTATTTCAACCACATCCCCTATTGTTTGTGACTTTGGGACTTGTAAATACTGGTTTATGAAACTCTTCCCTCCCATAATGGTCAGGGACTTGTACATAAAGAGTGTCAGAAGTGGATTTTTAAATTGTAGATTTTTTGTTTTGGAGGGTGGGTGGGGTGGGTTTGTTTTTCTTCAAGGTTTTAAAATATTTTGGACACAACAGTTACAAGATTATCTCCATGGTGAGCATAACATTTATTACAAATCTGCTCAAGTATACCTCAGGTTTGTTCATAAATACAATGAAAATTATGCTAAAGATACAATTAATAAATAATTAAAATAACTGGATGTCTTTAATTTACATAGTTCATACACTTTTAGGACTGCTAGGTTAACCTAACAAAAAAACTTTTTGGGGAGGGGTCAGGAATGAGCCATTCACCATTTTTTTCAAAGCTGTTTCATTTTATTTATTTAGGCTTCCTTTAGGGTTTTTATGCTTACTTTTTGTTTCTAGGATTCACTTTTAACCCTGTGCACTGACTTAATAACTGGGACAGGTAGGTATTTTGGGGAGGAAAACATATTTAGTATAAGGATATATTATACATTAATATGAAAAAAACAAAACAATTGCAATTAATTGGGCAAATAAAATTCAGTATAAAGAAAATAATGTAATACAAACCTCTTATCAGCAAGCTATCTTAATGTTTTTGAAGCCATATCACAAATTTTTAAAATAATAATTATACTGCATTAAAGATCAACTTTTCCTCTAAAACGTTTCTATACATGACAAATATGTGCAAGAAGAGGAAAACTATTAAAATTTACATTTGAAATAAGCTTGAAATAAGCCTGTCTCATATTTTGTAGTCTGTCCTATTGGTATGGGACAATGTAGGTAACAGTTGTTCTATTTATAGCACACTCCACTGAGTAACTTTGTACATGTATTGTGACAGCCCGCAGAGCAGAAAATGCTAAGAGGGAAAGGGTCAAATTCCTCACTGAAAAGTCATAAGAAAAAAGCTTTTAGGTTACCAAACTCAATGATGTACTAGATTCACTTTTCTCTTTTTTAGAAAAACATGCACTTCATTGTCCTGCATTTTAAACCTTTTACTTTGTTAGTCTGAAAGACTGCTGCAAATTTTACTAACCTGCAGTGCAAGATGACTGTTGGTTCAAAGCTTCTTGAGGCTTCTTCAACTTTTCAGCCACTTCAGATGCCTTTGTTGAAACTGGTCCCCTGCTAGGGTCTCGACTTTTGCCTTTTGTAGTCACCCTAGACATTGAGGAACTGCTTGGAAAAAGTGCTGGGTCTGCAGAAGATCCTGGTAGCTCAATCTTTTGGGAAGGTTCCACCAGTCCTGGTGAGGAGTTCTGTACTTCTTCCACAGCACTGTACAATATTTCCATCTGTTCTGGGGTCAGATTCATCTGATTTAACAAATCGTTGCTTTGACCATACAAGCAAAGTCCTTCATTATTGAATCCCTGGTCAAAGTTGGATATAGCGCCTTGTGGCTGCTGTTCTAAGCTTTCGGATTCCAAGCTTAGGATAGTGTTGATAATTTTACTTTCTTCATCCACTGCATTCTCGGAATGAACACAAGATATACTGTCAGCTCCATAACCAGTTGACAAAGAAACTGAACATGTAGATGATAGAATACCAGTTTTTTGTCTTGATCTTAGCTTTAAAACTTCAATGTCAGCGTCTGTAAGGTGTGGCACTACTATATCACCAGGTTTTGGTGGCTGAATAACTTTATCTGCTGGAAGAGGTGCTGGCAAGTCTCTACTCTCTCTGCGCCTACTGCGTGTTTTTGTATTCATGAAATAAACAAACTGATCCTTGAAACTACTACTTCCAGTTATTTTAACTTTGGGCTCAACACTTTTCTGTTCTATATATTTCTCAGCACGACTTTTAGGTCTTGTAAGAGTTGATGGAGATAAGGATTCACATCCTCTTGAATCTGTATTTAGGAGATCTGGGAGGAATATATCCTCATCTCTTCCTGCTGATAAAGGCATGCTTCTCCGGTTATAGGATCTTTTGTATCTTTCTCCTCTTTGATTTTCCAGCTCTTGTCTTCTTAGTTTTCCAAAATGCCCACCTCGGCTTCGAGCTGGGACCTCCTTTATCATCTTCCCTTCAAGCATACTCGTGACTGTTAAAGGCATAAGATTTTTAGTGCAATAGTCATGATCATGAGTTATATGACTAATAGATGTACCCATATCATTGTCAATTTGAAGATCTAGGGGATCATTCTTTTCAGAGAGTAGCTTGCTTGGTCCATCAACCAATAAAGACACAACTTGTGGTGATGTGGAGGCTATCCCTGTTGGAGACAAAACAATCTTAGGTGGTGTTTTCTGTGCTGACATGGTCATGTCTCTTTCATCCAGCTGACCAAAACCAGTATTGCTGAATGAAGCATATGTTCCAATTTTGAATTTGCCAAACTTGGATGGTGTCATATTAGTATATGATAATGGCGACATTCCAACACCATATTCTGTGAGAGCTGTTGGTCTCTCATTTAAATTACTTCTTGATTCAGATGCTTGGGATTCTAAGCTTAACAGCCCTAGTACTTCTGTTTCAGGTTTTATTAATAAAGCTCCTTGTAAAAAATTATTAGGATCCCTCAATGTCATCTCTTGTGTCTGACCTTCAGATACAATGGTTGCTGATGGTAACAATTTAGCTACATCCATTGCTGGAAAAGAGTCTTTCACAACAATTTTCTTGGAAAGAAATTGAGATAGTGAACCAACCCCCGAATCCAAGTCCATCAGACGGTTAGAATCTGGTGACTGTGTTGTGTCCCCATAACCACTATCTTGCGATAAATCCCCTGATGTGCCCGGTGTTGGGATAGATGCATCTTCCAGAGAGTCTACATCTCCCTCTCCATGCAACCTACATCCCCTAGAATCACCAACAATTTCTTTTTCTTCATCAAAATGACTCTCTTGCAAGTGATTTACAGAGTCATATGACTCCTGGTCAACACAAGGTCCATTATACCTAGAACTGCTGCCTTTTCCAGGTATTTCTGCATAACAATGGTCTGCTGTAAAAGCACAGTGCAAACTGGCAGATGAACCATTATTGTCACTAACAAATGACAGTTTGCCATCATCACAACCAGTAACTACAGCAACTGCATCATTCCTACTTGACTCGCTCTCCAAAGATATGTCACTTAACTTATTATTGATGCAACTACCACTTTCTAGTAGACTTTCCTTTTCACGGTTTGTGAAGTTTTTCCCGGATTCTGGAATATAAAGACTATCCTTTGTTTTATCTACAGAACTAAATTCCTGCTCAGATTTAGTCTCTTTATTTGTTGCACAATTTACACAAAAGTCAAGTGACTCAAATTCGTATTCATCTGAACTGTTTTTGTGAATGAAGGTGGCATAACTCTGTTTCTCCGAGTTCACCGTTTCTGACTTTTTGAGTAAGTTACTCTCTACAGAAACATCTCTTTCATCATTTACATCTGTACTATCAGCTTGTCCCTGATCTGAATTAGGACTCATGGATTCCAATTCTGTGGACTCGTCTATAAAGTTCTGACTTTTCTCCTGCTCCACATTAGTGGACTCTGCACAATCGGGTGTGGGGTCTGAGTGTAGAACCTGATCTGGTAAATCCGATTTGTTTTCCTTCAAATTTATTGTACCCTCTTTAACCACTCTATTATCACTAGCAAGAAAGGTATGAATATTTACTGCATTTTTAGTCGGTGTTGTCACTGAATTTTCCAACTTGGTACAATTGAGGTGAGCTGAGTCACAAACAACTAGTTCTAATGATGACTGCGAGTTGGACTCCAGTTCATTTGAACTACAGGATATCTGCGAGAACGCAGATAAAACACTGCTTTCTTTCTTGGAGATATTGATTATAAGTGTTTGTGCTTGTTCCAACTCTGCACTCTGCTCAGTCTCAGCAGCCAATGATATTGAAGCTGACACTACACGGACCAGTGTTTTCTCTTTCATATTTAATGAATTGTCTGTACAACTATCATTTTCCTCATGAATTTTTATCAAAGGCACACTGTTTAATCCAGATAGATCAACTTTCCTGAGCTCAGAATCTGCTGACAGTCCACACTTTTCATTCCTTAATTCTGTCCTCTGCTCCACATCCACACTTTTGCCACTATCCTCCTTTTCTTCCAACTCTGACAAACACATGGCTGTGTGTGAACTAGTCTCCTTTGGACTGTTTATCTGTAGTTCATCAGTGCCTGGGTTATTTGTCCAACAGGAACCTGATAAAGAATCATTATCAATTGCCTGTTCAGCTGTGGTATATTCTATCAATGTATCTGAATTACCTGGCTGAGTTGTTGGCTTCTGGCAATCAGAAGTAGCAATATCAATATTAGATATATAGTCCCTTGAGTTACAGATTGATAAACTTAGTTGACTGTCACTAACAATGAGTCCATCTGAACCCTCTGGGCTTTTATTGTCATCTGAATCTTCACTTGAGACAGAATGAGTTAAATCCCTACTTTGAATGGCAGTTTCCACTGACACGGATCTATTCCTCTCTGTGCAAATTATTTCACCTGACACTAGGTCCAAACCCCTTTCATGCTTATTACCTTTCTTTGCATTGCCATAATTGTGCTCATCAAGCATTTTCTCTAAGTCTGAAGTGGCTACTACATGCAACTTCCTAAGTCCATTGTTTTTCATACCAGATGCAACAGATTCTTTGTTACTGATTACTTTATGGGATGAAATCCCTGCTGTTTTACTATAGGAATATGAATTGGGTTGCTTTAGTTTTGTTTTTACACTTGAAGGATCTCCACTATTATCTGAACTATGCTGCTGTTGAAGTTCTGCTGCTTTTGCCAGCAAGTCAAGGGGATTAAACTCCATTATCCGGCTTCTGCCTTGAATGAATGCCTCTTTTGTCATGCCTCAAGTAAAGTGTTCTTATACCTGTAAAGAGAGAAAGATTTGTTTTATCGTAGAGCATTAGGACAGTCAAGAATTTTTTGTTAATATCTTAGTTTCTCTGGCAAAGTGTGAACACTTGGCACTGAGAGGTACAGAAGTTAAATGCAACTTGCAATACACCCTCTACACAGCTTGGGCTAGAATACAATTAACATAATCAATGTGTGCTTATTCTACTACCAATTGTACAATCCTGAAAACTCTAGCCAGTAAAACTAAATCACTGTTTTAAAATTGTAGAGCATTCCTGGTAGTATTGAGTAATGCTGGAGAATCTGAAATATTTACTACAATGAAACTTTCTAAAACTGACACATATTCCAATTGTTCATCATGTACTGAATATTACATTCTAAACCAAGCACTAATCAATTCATCCTGTATATAGCTTGAGCTGCTGCTGTTAAATCAAGTAACTGGTGAGAGGTTATGTCCCTATGCTAACACCTTAAGTTACAAGTGAACCTGGCTGCCACTTCTTTTGCCATCCTTGCGGAGTTTAAAACCATTTTATTCAAATGAATCAAGATTACTGGTAAGACAGTTATTACAATGCTATTGTGATCAAGAACCAATTAACTGGGCTTGAAAAATCCCTTGTCCAGCAAACCTGTACATGCTTGAATATTTTGCTGTGCTAGTGAAATTTCAGTTTTCCTTTCAATAGAACTTTTTTATTGCCAAACTTCTGAGATGAAAAGAAAATATTAGCACAAAAAATAACTACAACTACTAAAGTTGTATTGTAGTAGTACTATTCTCAGCCTAGTAACTGCACTATCCAAATCCTATTTATATTGCATTTATTGATCCATTCACCATATCTATGTACAGGAATTGTGATTATAAATTAAAAAGTTCTGAAAAGAGAAAACTCTGATCCAAAGATTTCACAGTATTATTGGGCTAAATATAGTTATTTCATACAAATCAACTCATTCATAAATGTTTCCAAGAACACCTGATATCATTGCAGTAGTACCTGAAACCTATACAACTTTAAATTCATACATGTCTATGCTAACAGTTTATTTCCTGTCATATCACTTCCTTGTCCTCACTGTTAATAAACAGTAAATCAACTGCTTACAAGTCCAGCCAACTGCAAACAACACAGACCCATATGTGCCACTGCATAATACACGAGATCTGTGTCTATATTGTATGTTTTATTTATTAATTTTACTAAATTGGACAGATCTTGATATACTGGTGTATTGTGATGACAGATGGTGACAACAGGCTTTAATGTATGTTATGTACCCATATAAAAGAAAATCTTCTCAGCATCAATCCTTTTACTTTATCCATCCTCAACCCTATGTGAAAACATAATGCCAGGAAATGCATTGTTTGTTCTACTCTTAACTTTTCAAGTGAACAGTATGGTTGGAGGGGGTGGAGAGAGAACACTTCAGATATGATACATGCTAATGTGTACATGTTCTGATGATACACAGCTAATGCAATTCAAGCATATTTACCTATAAAATGTTGTCTCTTGTCTAAGACACAGTGCAATCATATGTTCCTGATTTAAAGGAAAATAAATCAAGACAAGATCTGCCTAGATTCACAGCTGCAGCATTAGTTGTGCAGACAGATGTGAAACTAAGACAAGATGCTCAGCATAATGCAGTCATTTACTTCCCTCATGTGTGACTGCTTGACTGAAACAGAATGCAGCTGTTTTATTTATTGATTTACTTAGAGGACCCCAGAGTGTCTTTTTTATTAGATCAGGATTTTGGCAGTGTGTTTTGGGAATATTTTTATTCTTTAAGTAGAAGAGTACTTTCTTTGTTGGCTGTCTATATGATTCTTGCACAAAAGTTGTAGTAACTAAATAATGTACCCATTAGATGCCCAATAAATTGAATAGAGTTGCCTACAGATATATAATAGCTCATCTCAAAACTGCAGAACAGGATTATCTTCAGTTTTATTCATGAAATGCAATTTGCAGAGCATGTGCAACACTCCAGCTAGTGAGCTGACATATTTGAAATTGAAAGTAAAACTAGACCCACTAACAAAGTGGTGTATTATATAAAAGTTCTTCTTACTGGTAGAATATATATATATATATATATATATATATATATATATATATATATATATATATATATATATATATATATATATATATATATATATACAAAGAATTAGTTTTATTTCCATTAAACAGTATAATTGATTAAATATTAATAATTTATCAATCAGGATTACAAATATCTCGTAATCAGAACTTTTCAGATATATCTAACAGTATCCAGATGGTAATACCAAATGTCACCTTTAACTGATGTCCCATTTCAGAATAAAGATTGAATTATGCCCCTTTGTCCATTTAGTGAATAAAGCTTTTTTAAAGAGTAAATTTTTTAAAAATATATTAGATTCTAGAATTAAAAAAATTGAAAGTTTATTTGTTTCAAAAATAATTAATCCAAAAGAAGTACCAAAAATGCATATTTTTAAATTTCAAATAGTTTCCAAAAATTTGATTTTTTATTATTATGGGTAAGGTAACTTTATACATACAGATGTATATGTAAAGAAAGGTCCAGGCTGCTGCATATATAAACAAGGTTGCTGCTTAGAAATAAAAATGACCAAAATCCTTGTAGGCAATATTCTTTTTAATGAGCTGGTCCTAACCAAAGAAGATATTGAGCATTTGTTCATGGCACACCTAAATAAATGCTAGTTTTGTACTTAATTATATTTTATGTATACATTATTGTGGTTACATTTTTTTATATCTTCAATCATGTACATACAACAATGAAACTGTATGCAAACCAACCAACCCCCCACTAAGTAGATAACAATGCTGGCAAAGTACTTTAACCCATTACCTCTTACAAGTGCCTTTTTGCTTTTTGGCCCTTTACCTCATTCCCATACAAGTGCCTTTTGGCAACTCTGTAAACAGAAGCCATTTTTGAGTAGGTTTTCATAATACCATCCTTCAAAAAAAAACCCTATTAGATACTACAGTTATTGGTGAGAAGGACAATTACATCAGATCACATGGTCACTGTTTATGCTCTGGTTGAAATCTGCTATTTAGAGTAAGTAGGCTGTAACTGCTGCATTCTCCATTTGACAAAATGGGGTCTCTGATACCATTCTATACTTGCTCAAGTAGAATCACAACTTTGAAAGCTTCAATAACTTAGGTAAGGGCTCTGATACCGATGTAGGAAACCATTAGTTTTTATAAATTATCAAATTCAGTTCATTTAGTGATGTAGACACAGGCAAAGAACTTGTAAGTTTTGAGTAAGAGAAATTGCCGCTATGGTTTATCATGTTTCACTAAATTGATCTTGAACAAGTTCTCTCAAGATTTTAAGTACATGCAAAATTTTTTTTGTGAAAAATAATTATACAGCTATAACGACCATATTTTACTCTTAAATCTTTCCATACATAAGTGTGCCAAAAACATAAAATGGTTAAATTTGCTGTTAAACCTAACATACACTTCACTGCTTAACCCTTTCCCTCATAAAGTATATGGCTTTTTAGTCCTTCCATACACATGTAGCAAAGTTGCACAGTGCAGTCCGATACATATAGGCCTGTTCAGCAGTGAAGTGTATGTTAGTTTAACAGCAATTTTAATCATACCTCACCTCTATGAAGCTTTCAGCAGTTTCCAGTAGCCTTTGTAAACATTAATTACCACGCAGAAAACAAGTTCTGACTAAAGGACTCAAGGTACCAATTATATTGAAGAATGGGAACTAATATATAAACTTGTGAAGTTAAAATAGAGTGTATTTGGGTTTGGTTTGAAAACAGTAAGATTGAAAGTTGTTAAATTTTTAATATCATGGTGTTTCCATTTGGTTGATATATGAGGATAATATACATTTTCAGTATTTCAAAATGCTAAGAGCTTGAATTACTTGTACTTAGCTGACGCATAAATAAAATATATATGAAATATTACTTTTTCTACAAATGTCTTTTCTCATTTTCAAAGTTTTACAAATATAATACATGTTAGAGAAACAATTGAGTTTTTTGTGTCAATGAAATTTAAGTGATTAGCAATAGCTATGCAGTCCTTTTGTCAAGGAATGGAAGACTAAATAAAGATTTCCATTTAGTAATATCCTGTAAAATAATAATTGCTGATTGCCAAGTTATTTACAGACTAACTTAATACAGCAAGTTACTTGATTTTAAGTACATGTACTTGTAAATGCTATTTACTACCATGTATGCACCATCAAATATAGTCTTAGTATATCTTGTAATATTAACTTCTGGCAACAAGTTTTTGAAAGAATTATCATATAGTTGATTCAATGATAATCTGCTGCCAGGAGAAAAATTAATTGTCAGTTATTTACTTATTAATATAAAATTTGAAAAAATATACAATTTGTTTGAGAGAGATGCATTTCATTCTGCCAACATTCTATAAAGAATTGAACTTTGTGAAGTTTGATTGAAAATCAAATAAAAGCTTGTAAGATGAAATATGGTTTTTCATGACAGACTTAATTCAGTATCGTCATTAAATGTGGTTATTTCCCCTGTTTATGGTCAGCAGACTGGTTTACAAACTCTAAACAGAAACACAGTATATTTGAGACACAAGAACATAAAACAACCATTGAAGTTAGAAAAATGGAGATATGTAACCATGTATAGAATAAAACATTTTCATTTTCCCAAATCTAGAGCTAGAAAAATGGAGATATGCAACCCTGTATAGAATAATTTAATCAATGCCATATCAGTTCTTCTGATGCAGCTAGCTAGGTCAGCTTTGTTTGCAAGCTTGAACAAGCTTGTAATTGGTAAGCTTGCATGATTTCAAATTGGAGCTTGCATCAAGCTTACATAACAAACTTCCCTATTACTAGCTTGCACAATCTTAAAAATAAGCATGTGATTTTGATTTGGGCAATGAGTGCAACAAGGCTGATAATAAATTTCAATCTGGAAGAGAGAAAAATGTGATAGCAAACATGATTACTTTTGATTGATGAATCTTAATTTTTTTAAAAAACTCATAAAAACGTGAAGACTTAAATGTTGCCCACAATACCCTATTGGTACATTGTATGTATACATTAACTTGTAAAATAATTTAATATTCTGATTTAATCTTTGCTAAGATTTTCTACTTATGCATTCTACTACTATAAATAGATGTCAAGTAAATCAAGGGTATATATAGGTAAAACAGAATATATATGGTTTTAGCTGGCTATGATTGTTTAGTATATAAAAAAGTAAAATTTGAGTAAAAAGATGCTTTTGAAAGCTTATCCTACTTGCAACTAAGAACAACAAAGACAATAACTTTGTAATGTTTCAAATTTTGAAAAAGTACTAAATTCTAAAACTAAATAAATTGTGCATTAATGTTTATCATTGTCAAGCCAGAAGGGTCTTGAGAAAGTTCACTCTGATATTTCCCTTATTTCATCTCTGAAACATAAAAGGGCCTACCTTTAAGCTCCAGTGGAAATGACCCAGTCATCATAACAGGGTAGTGGTTGAGAGTACATTAGAATTACTGACTGGACCGCAACCTTATGTCAAATAACTGATCTTCAAAGTGAAGCTAATATATTTTAAAACTGTTGAAAGACATGATTATTTTGGAGAAAATTTAGGAAGGTCACTTTTCATTAAGGTGCACCCTTTAGATATAATGGGTAATTAAAGGTAGTGACTTGGCTCAGAATTATTTAATACAATTTTGCTTTCAAAGTCGAATTTGAGTGTGATGTGTGAATTTTGAAAACTCTTAGAAGCTTTGGTTAAAGGAATTGTATCAAAGTCAACTTAATTAAAGTAGAAAGGGCTTGAGATAGATGATTATTTTCATTTCATTTCTGAACATCAAAAGGGAATTCATTCTAGCCAACATCACTTGACCAGTCATAGGCTATGGTGCAAGAGAATGACATAAGACCCTTTCCCAAAATCAGCTGGGTAAAGGTGGGAGCTGGCCATAGATGACTGTTCAAAATCAGCTGGGTAAAGGTGGGAGCTGGCCATAGATGACTGTTCAAAGGAATGTTAATTACCGAAAGATTAGTTGTTTAATTGTCTGATCAATCCAAATATTCTATGGAACAGGTTTTGGAAACAGTCTATTCGGCTTGGTTAATATGGATTTATGGGCTAACTCTGTAAGAAATTAAAGGTTTTACTTTTGGAAAATTCTTCAGTCTGCAATCTTTCTTGAAAGAAGAGGGGTGATTTGGCAGTAAATAGGGAGTTTGTCTCATGGAAGTAGACAAACTCTACATTTGAATTCCTAACAAGTACGTTTTCATTATTGAGTAAAGGGCCAGATAGTTGTCTCAGGAGACGGACTAAACGGACTATAGACTATACGGACTATATACGTGAGGTTCATGGAAATGTGAGGTTCATGGAAACAAATAAAGAAAACACAAAAGGAAACAGCTTTCCTGGATTCACCTGAGAAATCCCTGAACCAATCACAGGACCAGAGCAAATTCTAAGCAGAAATCTAAGTCCAGAGACAATTGTTAAATCAGAGTTCAAGAGTCCAAGACCAAACAGCTAGACAAAGATCGGCAGAGCAGGGACAAACAGAAGTCTTGATGTCCGCATAAAATAGGTGATGAAGCATAAAATAGGTGATGAAGTCTCTCATCGTTGCACTCATAGGAAGACAGAACAATAAAGTTGAAAGTAATTGTAGCCTTTAAAGAAATTTATATTGTCTTTTAGTTGAGTACATGTTAGCACAATTTTCCTTTTCTTGTAACCAAGTAATTGATTTATTTTCATTTTAAATTCTGTTGATAAACTGATTAAATTTTATATTTGTTCATTGAAAGGGGGCTCGTTGTGTTATTTCTTCAATATAGTTGTTCAGTGATTTGCATTCTTCTTTCTATCTATCCACACTGGGTAAATTCATTCCCTAGCAACAAACTGTAGTGAAAGAGATTGGTGTGTTTTGAATGCCACCAATTTGTCACATTGAGACTCCCTGGGAAACCTAAGAATGGATTTCTCCCTTGTTAACAAAGTTGAGGGGCCACATAGCTGTCTTATAAGAAAAAGACAGGTTAGAGTGCTAGCATCCACATAATATTCGTTTGTTTTATGCAAATGTGTTTGATATGAATATGATCCATTTCATAGAAACCTTCGGATATGCTAGAGTTGTTATGCAATTTCTTTCTTTAATTTCAATTAGTTCAATGATAGAATTGATGGATTGCATGTAATCTAAATTTTTAGATGTGTAGTATTTCACAGGGATTTACAAATTAATTCAGATATATGTATGTATAATTCCCTATGGTTATATGAATTAATTTCCTTTGTCTAAATGATGGCACTCTTTACAGTGAGTTAATGATAATTGCATATTTAAATACGATTATGCAATGCCTAAATGATCTTGCAGGTTATTGGTTATTGTAAGTTTGCATTTATGAATCTTATACAATAGTAATTGAGCATTTATCTTCTTGAGTGAAACTGGCTAGCCAGTTGTAAGAAGACTATAGTAGCCAGCTTTAAGAAGATGTAATGTATTGGATATATATATATATATATATATATATATATATATATATATATATATATATATATATATATATATATACTATAGGAAGCAGAGTTTGTACATAGAACATGTGTCAAGTGCCAATCAATTGCAAGGGGGCACAGGGATGATGAACTGTTTAATTAATGTCAGACTTGGTATATTGCCAGGTCATTTGTAACTATGGATAACAAATTATGTCAGAATTTATGCAGTGTGGATAGCTATTTACATTTCTGAATAATGAAAGTGAGATATTTTATATATACAGATACAGTGTGACCCGCTATAAACTATAATGCAAATTCTATAAACTATAATGCAAATTCGGATATAGTTGTGGCATGGCTCCTGAAATTTCATTACCTTATTACCAATATTTTTCTTGAAAACAAAATAAAAAATTAAGTATGTAAAGTAAATTGTGTAAAGTTTTATTATCATGTTGGAAAAGAGATTGCTTATAAATTAGAATATAAGACGTTTGTGGCATGGCTCCCAAAATATATACAAATACATGTATTATTCTCAAATGCGGAAAAAAATTCTTCTTAAAAATGCAACAAAAAAAATGTGTAGAAAGTTCATTATCATTTGGGGGAAGAAATCATGTATGGATTCTAATATAAAATGATCATGGCATGGCTCCTGAAATTTCATTTACCTTATTACCGTATCTTTCTTGTAAAAAAAAAATTATGTAATGTAAATTACATAACATTTTGTAATTATTTTGGAAAAGAGATTGCTTATAAATTTGAATATAAGACATTTGTGGCCTTGCTCCCAAAATATCACATGTATTATTCTCATACACAGAAAACATTTCTTCTTAAATAAATAACGGGGAGGAAATCACATGGATTCTAATATAAACCGATAGTGGCATAGCTCTTAAAAAATTTAATTTAACAAATGTCTTAGTTTTGTGCCAAAAAAAACATTAGAATTATGAATATCTGAACCCATGTCTGGGTCTTTTGAGAACTTTGATCTTTGTTTATTGTTGAAAGTTTACAGCTCATAAGCATTAATGTTCTTATTACTGGTTCATGAGCAATGAAGCAATCAAATCTACTTCATGTTTGTCTATAATGCATTTCCTATACAATCATTGCTCAAACATTATCTGACATATATTCTATAAGCTGCATTCACAACTAAGCAATAAACAATGCAGCGTTTGATAAAAGATTCTCACCTAAATTTATAAATCAATTAATTTAAGTACATTGCTCATCATCAAAGTTAATTGCTGGGCTAAACTTGTTCAAAGTATGGGTCAAGGATTTATAAAAGATCAAAAAAATGCAATCATGGCTTGTGGTGTTGTTTTATGCATTCAGTTTATCAGTGAATAATGTGGTCCATTCACTACAAATATCACTCTCTTGTTTATTGCTGTAGTCAAAAAGCAGTTGAAAATTATTTTTTTAAACAATACTAAAGTATTACAAATCATGGATGAGAAAATTTAGCAGTGTGGACGTACTGTTTCATCATTGTTTTTTCATCATACTGTTTCATCATTGTTTTTTCATCATTCGTTACATACTACTTGCTGTTTATTTTCCCACTGAATTATGTCCCATACTGATCTGTGACAAAATTACTGAATATTTTAAATATGTGTGTGAATATTTCAATGGAAATGCTTGTATTGTAGATTCAATGTATATGATATTCACAGGTAAGTACATGGTGTTGATACTCTATTCATGCTTTAGATTAGCTATCTATGTATAAACTATACAGTGTATATATCAATGCTTAGTTCTATGAATAAAATAATATATTATACATGCAATCTGTTATCACTGCAGGTGTTTTTTTTTTCTCATTTAATATACATTGATTTAAAATAATAACTGTGCCAATGAAGCACACATTTTTGCTTTGACCCCCCTCCCCAAAAACCCTGCAAATTTGTTGATAACATACATGTTTGCTTATAAAAGTCAGGTTCTATGGCTTTTGACTACTGCTATAGCTAGGTCACACTGTAGTTAGTGAAAAATATATAGCTTTTGTCATAATTTTGTCATTTAAGGGAGCATCATTCTATATCCATCCCTGAGAACCCAACGAGGACAGTCCAAGAGGGAAGTCTGCAAATAGAGTTCAGAACAGAAAGGGTCAGAGGAAGGACTTTGTTCTCTGTCATTGTTCTATCCATCTACTCACACTGGGCAATAACATGAGGGAAGTCATCTTCTAGATAATGATGCCAAATCAATTAATAGAGAGCACAACACCATACCACCCTGTTACAAACTCACTGATGCAATTTGACTTTTTACATAGCTGACTCTTTAAACCCATAAATGAAATCTGCACCAAATTATTTAAGTACAGAATTGAAAACATTTCAAATATATGGTACATCAAAAAATGCCATAACTCATATGGTTTTCTCAAGGCAGAAACATGCATCCAGGATGAGTCTATACTAAGAAATAAAGACTTGATCAGGAGCATTCAGAAATTGAAAGTGATAGAATGTTTAATATTACTTAGTTTCCATAGGTACTCTAGGGGCTGAATTAGTATTCTGAGATCTATAAAATGATCTTGAAGTATAGCAATTTCAGTTGGAGGTTTTATTACAATGCAGTGATTGCACTTGGCTATGCGAATGTCTCAAATTGTGATTTTTCTTTTCTTATTGGGAACAAAATATACCATCTGGCAATCTTTTTAGCAACATCATTTTTGGCTGTTAAAAACTGTACATACATACTCTAACTCAGCATTCTTACATCATACAAGATGTCTTGATTTAGTACTACTATATGCGGTGAGATGACCAAAACAGTCATGCTCCTGGTAGTTAGAATCAACATCTGAAATCGGAACAAGAATGACTACCAGGAACAAGAATTACTACCAGACGATGGCATTTTTTTCCATTTTGAAAAATGTACCAGGAAAAATAGTTTTGCTGAAACTTCAAAGAAAACTGATTACCTCTGAAACATTTTGAGTGTTCTGTATATACAAGAAGCATGCAACAAAAAAGTTCATGCTTACAATTGCTACCAATGGTGGTTTAAAACTGCAATTAAAGTTCCATACTTTGAAATAGATATCTGACTGTAGAGTTAAATGAAGGCAGGACATCTCACAAGAATGTTCAACTATTTAATTTGTCCACATTTTCATTTCTCTATGAATAGCCTCATCCCCTTGGTAGCCTTGGTATCATAATAGTTGTCTCTGGCTGACCAAAATTTTGGCCAATTTTACGCAACCTGATAACTTGTCACACTTTTCCTCCCTCTTCTCCTTAAGCCAGCAGAGTTTACCTAGCTTGTATCACAGGGCTGAGTTTTGAGTGGCAGTATTTAGCCTGGCTCCCCCCCCCACAGAGTCATATGTCTCATACCATTGGCTAATTTCGAGACTATTCCTAATTATGCAGGCTGTTGAACCAATAAAATTTTAGCTTACATAGACAGAGTAAACATTGCTGAACACACAGGAAAAGAATTTGATTTTGATAGAGGCAGAAATAGTGAGATATTTAGATCCAAAAAATTATGAAAATTGACAGGAATCAGCCAGTTGGAGCAGACTTTTACTTGACAAACTCTTAATTAGAATTTCCAGGATTTTATAGGGGTTGAGATTGATAGAGACATGGAAATAGCCTTTGATAATAAATGTGAATGTGATGAAAATGAGTTCAAATTTTATTCTGTTTTATTGGGTTTTAAATTTTGAGTGAGAATTCTAAGGAAGAAAGGTAATTCAAGAGCCAGGAAAATATTTGCATCTTTGAAAGGTATTCACAGGAGGTTAAGTTTACAAAAGAGATAAGTAGAATTTCTGTGTACATAAAATATAATTATTTTATGTGTGTGTATTCCTAATGGATATTATGGATTATTTTTGGCAAGAGAAAGAAATTGTTAAGTACATCATTTATTTTCACCTTTATGCATGAGTTTTATATCTGCATGTAGCAAGAAATTTATACCATTATGTACATAAACCGAATATAAATAAAATAATAAATTTACTGCAAGTAAATCTTCTAGAAAAATATACAAGCCAAGTGCTTAAGTCTCAGGGATACAGGCACTGGTAAGACTAACACTGGTCTAGGTGACCTCTGCAAGTATGTTGTAGTGTAGTGGACTGCCAAGCTATTTGGCTTTTGGGTTAATGAGTTAAGTACATGTACATGTAGCATATAAACAACTATACAGCCATTAGGCTACAAGGTTAATAAATATTAAAGTGAACTGTTTTTGAGGAAATACTCTTGTTGACAATGGGATATTGATCAAATGAGGACTTGTTGACAATGGGATATTGATCAAATGAGGACTATACATTTTGTAAAGATACAGTTTAGTTGTGCTTTCTAACAGGATTTGATACATGAATCTTCTGACATATGATTGAATATTTAAATTCATGGATTTTACCTATGCCTCTATATTGATACCTCTACACTTCTCCTAGAGGGGCCTTTTGACCCCTGCTATAAACTTAAGCCATTTTAAGTGGTAACCAGTACCTTTGGTAATGTGTATGTTAGGGTCAACTAGTTAAAATAAATGTTTGAATATATCAGGGCATAGACATTTGAATATTTGTATATTTGGTAGGAGTTGTGATGTAAAGATATGCATCAGATTATTGTGATATTGTCAGTATAATTAAAAATTATGAGTATGTACTGATGTAAATAAATTGTATGTATGAGTAATTGATATTGTGCTTTTATAATGTTCTTTCATTATGTTGTTATTATATTGTGTTTTAACATACAACAGTGTATGCATATTTTGGAGAATGGATGTGTGACTGATGAAATTTGATAGCCATATATGATAATAAGCTATATGTGTAAGGTGTGAGCACAGAGAATAAAGAGTGTACATCCTTGTGTTTTACATGAAGCTTTTGGGGGAAAACTTCCAGTTTGAGGTACAGTCCCAAGTTTCTAAGAGGGAGAGAGACTGAAGTGAGACTATTGGTACAATTGGAGTCGGCAAATTGGATTCAATGGATAGAGGAGGGAAATAGAGGAGGAAAGTCATCTGGGAGGAGCAGAAAGAAATGAAGTAGAAGGTACCTAGAAGGAATTATGGAAGACAAAGAGGACTCAGAAGATGAGTAAAAACCAAGGACAGGGCGAAAACTCTAACAATAGAAATCAAATCACATGAGATAGGCTCAAAGATTCCAGCCAAAGAGGCACATTTGAGAAATTCAAGTGATTGACTATTATTTGTTAATTAAATTGTTGTTATTGAATTCCACCCTTTGTACCTTTGATCATTTTAACTGTTGGCTTTGCTGACAGGGGGCTCAGAACTATACACCAAATATTCACTAAACCAAATTCTGAACCATAATCTAGTCTGGGTGGGTCTTCTGCCATAACATAAATAAATATTGGAAGCACCCCACCCCAATTACTTACAATCGAAAACCATACACAGGGGGATAAAAAAAAAACTTATGGTCACTGTTCATGCTCTGGATGAAATCAGCTATTTAACCCTTTCATCAGGGCAGACCGTGAGGTGCTTGTCTGGGGCAGTGTTCTTCTTTAACCTTATAGTACCCAACTAAATATCTTTTGGGGTACCTCTAATAACTTCCATCTGGTAATGTAGATGTTATATTTGGATGATCTCCTGAGTTTACCTTGTATACAACTAGAAATAACAAACAAAGTAGGAACTTTTAAAGTGTTTTCCGAATGCTGAAATTTGTATCCAAAATGGCGGCGTTTGAGGGAATTTTAGAGGAGAGTTTTCGGAGGATTTAAATAATTTCCACCTGGTAAATTTGGATAAAAATGAGAGAAGACGTATGGACAGAAAATGGAATGCACTTATGGGTGACAGTGATGACGATGAAGAGGACTTTGAAGGTTTTGAACCAAAGGAATTGTACGTTCTGCGTACGGTGGGGATTTTTTGGGACGAAGCCGAATACCAAAGAGATTTGTTTCAATTTTCTGACAGAGTTGGGCACACCCGAGAGTTAGATGGCTCCAGGAAAGCTTCAGAATATTTTCAATTATTCTATTCAGATGAAGTTTTTGGAAAAATTGTCCGTTTAACGAACTTAAATGCGATGATAAAACGTGGCAGAGATGATAATAGGTGTGTGGACAGATCTCACCATAGAGATCATTTTGATTCATTTTATAGAATTTTATATATTATGGACACCATGAAAGAAAGCCGTGTGTTGCTACTGTGATTATTCATTAGTACATCTAGGGTAAATTGAACAAGTTTTGAGAACTTTCTAAGTTTTCTAAGAGGTAATAAAATAATTACTTGCATTTTACCTGTTGTGTTACCCATTTGCACCTGCATTTTAACAGATGTAATAGATATGCATATTTTAATGAATTAGTCATAACATTTGATTTTTAACCTTGATTTTGACACATAATCCAGCCAGATATCTTTAACATTGACAAAGTTATGTTGTTTTAAAGTCCACAAGTCATTTTGCTTTACAACTCCCAAGTTACTTAGTGTTGAGGACTCTATGCCTACAAAGTTACTTAGTGATGAAAGGGTTAAAGTAACTGGGTGATATTATCCACTCTTCAAAATGGAAGTTGCAGATTTCATCTCTTAAAAATTTCACTTGTATGCAAAATTTCAAAAACATCTGCTTATGTTGATAATATTACCTTAGTCCTGAGGATGTTGAGATAAACACATAGTACTGTAAATAGCAACATTTCTGGAAAATTGGCAACAAAATATTGAGGATGGTGACAACTTTTTTAAAGCCAATGCCATCATTGTAATGTTCTCTTCAAAAAATCTTTTAAAAATAAAATTGTCAACTTCTATTGAACACTAGTTAATATTGTGCTGAAGTTAGTATTGTGCTGTCATACTGTTAAAACAACAATACATCATCCAAGATACCTACCTGCCTACTATGAAAGGGCAATTCCATGATATAAAAGTAAAGGTTTTATGTTTTGATAAAAAAAAATCCAGATTAATCTATTTGTATTATTTTATTCTTTTACATCAATAATCTTAATATCTACCTGTGCAACTATCATCATTCTTGTCCATCCCACCAGAATTTTACTGGGTGCAAAAGTCCAGTCTTTGAGAAACCTTGCTGTGACAACAACCTGTACAAGTGTTAGTTTATGCATCAATAAATATCCATCAGTCACTACAGGCCAAGCTTCACATGAAAAGAATGCAGCATGCCCTCCACTACTCTAATTCACTTATTCCATAGCAGCTTTAATCTCTTGAAGGTAAAGTTTTACTAAGTAAACTTTATAGTCATTTGTATGCAAGTTTAAATGTATAAACATTTTTTTTTCTTCTTCTACCTGATTACAACAATTGAACTGGTCACAAAGGTCCTTTTGAGTTTGGTAGGATGTATACAGCATGAAATGATAGTAAAGCATAAAATACAGGTTACAGTGATCTTCCTTTCATGTAATCCAACTGGGTATTAAGCATGAAATGTTAGCAAAACATAAAATACAGGTCACAGTGACCTTTGGTTATAAAGCTGCAGTAGCAACTGAGATTAGGACATAAACAATTAGCATTTTTAAACGATTTCCAATTCTGGATTTTTCGAATGAAATTTTTCTAATTCTGGATATGATTCAATTAACTGGAAATGCTAAATTAAAAGGTTTTTCAAATTTACTTTTTAAACCACGTTACATACTTTTTGCATATCACACCGATGTCACATGGGGAAGGATATGGTAGGACTATAGCAAAATGCAAAATGTTAGATATCATTTATTCACTGATTTAACCATAATGATCTAAGACTGAACTATTCCAACTGGAAATTTTTTGTGGGCATGTGCACTGGGACTAAGGGAGGTAATGTTAAGCGCTATGATCAGTAACTTTGTTGCAACCATGAAATGCCCTATATAAATTCAACTTTATTATTTTTATTATCTGAAGCGGTGATTCCTGCCTTCTCTGACTCTGATGGAAGTTCATATTATCTCGTGGAATCCACTTTATGGATCAAAAGTCAGTTATGCCCTAACTGAGATGGATCCAATTTTCAAATTTCATGATTGAAATAAAAATAGCATGCAATAAATGCACTTCACACACAATTTCAACTAAGTCACAGAAGCATAGAAGACAGGTGACAGTGACCTCTTTTTATAAAAATAAAAACCTGTAGAATTTACAAAGATGGTTTCACTATTTTCATAGTTCTAGAGTCTGCATATAACATAACAAAAACCAATGTAGTCATGAGCTAACAGTACGTATAACAGGATACAAGAAATATTTGAACCTTAACTAAACACAAAAACTTCACCTAAAACAGAAGATGTCAAAACAGAGGTCACAGTGACTCCTTTGTGACATGAGTGTGGTACTAAGGAGCAAAGCTTAGGAAACAATTTTAAAACAAAAAATTTCACCAAAGTAAATCATTAAATATAGGTCTAATTGACTTCCTTTTGTGATACTGGTACATGACTTAGGAGAGTTTCATGATTCCATGTATAACAACATAAATACAGTGTGCAAAATGAACCTAAACTCAATATAAAAGCTAAATTAAACAAGAATGCACAATTTACCAAGTCAGCACGTCTCCTTGAGGTAGGTGCTATAAATCCCACTCCATACTGCTGCTTATGGTTCAAAAATAACAAAAATGGTTGACATATTTTTATATATGCAGACATGATGCTAAACATATAATAGCTCTCCTCTACTCCACACAGGTTTGCTTTAAAAAAGGGTCTGAAAACCAAAGGTCAAGGCAACAAATGGTAAAATCCCAAGTGAATAAAGATCATGGTCCCATATAATGGAGAAAAGTGAAATTGTTCAGTGCAACTAGATCCTCAAGTAAATAGTTATAGATTGATGATGAAGCTGTAGTAGGAGGAGCAAGAAGAATACATTGAAACCTGCCATAAGACACAATCTCTTCTACAAATGAGACCTGGTCTCTTACAAATGGCTATCATATATCAGTAATACTGTATACAGAAACATGTAGAGTTTTAATGACCTAGAGCTAAAAACAAGTGAGTGAGAAACAACACTGATGATGGAAGCTATCAAAATAATGAAACTGCTCAACAATTTTCAAATATCATTTAATATTTTTGCAGATATGCCTCCAGTCACTTGCTAGATGTCAGCACCTTCTAAAAATAACCTAATCATGATGATCAAATCACTCCAACACATCAAAGTTACATAACTTAACTTTGCCTATAGCTATCATGTGACCACTGAACTTTCTGCATGGTCACCATAAACTGTACACAGTACATATGGACAAGTTTAAATAAGTTTCAAATGAAATTAATTGTACTCCTCTTGGTTAAAACACACACACAAAAACAAACATAAAATCATACATATGGTTTATTCTCTTTAGTCTGAATTTTAAACACCTTGCTAATATTTGCTTTCCTCACATCATTTATTCCCTTGGCTGCCTAGACAGGTGACCCTCTACATAGCCATCTGTCAAGGAAAAGTCAATTTTGACATTACCTTATGGTGACAACCATGTACAAGTTAGTACATGTCATTATTCACCATTTACTCTTGCACACAAAAAACATACTAATATTTGTTTTCTTTGCACCCTTCATTCCCTGTGTTGCCCAGATCTTAAGATGACAAAACACAAGTTTGATTGTACATTAATTATTCACCATATACCCTACCACACCTACTTGTGGTGGTGGTGGTGGTGGTGTGTGTGTGTGTGTGTGTGTGTGTGTGTGTGTGTGTGTGTGTGTGTGTGTGTGTTTAGTAACCTGTGAAAACATAACATGCTTGAATACAGGCTAAATCTGAAAAAAGCTGCTCCATGGAATTTTCATAATCTTTTGATATAAACTCCCATTAACCCTTTACATAATACAAGGGCATTTTGGCAATCTACTGCAGTTGAATACAGAGGCCTTTTGGCAGTCTACCACAGTAGAATATAGGTGTATTTTGGCAACTCTGCAAACAGCAGTCATTATGAGTGGTTTTCCTAGCAACACCTTCAGGCAAGACCATCTATTAGATACAACATTCATTGAGAAGAATGACCATTATGTCAGATCATGTGGTCACTGTTTATGTTCTGTCAAAATCTGCTATTTAATGTAGGTGGTAACTCTGTTGTATTCCCCATTCCCATTCTCTGTTGTATTCCCCATTCCCATTCTCTGTTGTATTCCCCATTCCCATTCGCTAATATCATTCAGTATTTGCTTCAGTATAATCACAACTATGAAAGCTTCAATAATTCAGGTAATGGCTGTGATACTGATGTAGGAAGCCATTAGTTTTTATAAATTGTCAAATTCAGCTATTTAGTAATGTAGATGCAGACAAACTTGTAAATTTGAGCATATGAATTTGCTGGAAGGGTTGATCACAAGGCTTCACTGATTTGATAGTGAACAAGTTCTCTCAAGATTTTAAAGCACATACAAAATTATTTTGTGAGAATAATTATATAGCTAAAACGTCAGTATTTTACTCTTAAATTTTTCCATACATAATATATGTTGACCAAAAACATAAAATGGTAATGTTAAAGTAACATACACATCACTGCTTAACATGCCTATACATAGTGCACTGTACTGGGTAACTGCTACATGTGTATCAAAAGGCTAAAAAGCCATACACTCTATGAGGGAAAGGGTTAACTAGACACCATTATAAGTCTCTTAGTGAAAATTTGATGCAGATATGACCATTCATTGAGTAGCATTAACAAGACAGCTACTGTGGCAGCCATACTGGATGTACAAGCAGAACCATTTTCATCGAGGACAAACTACACCATATGAAGAATGTATGAAGATTTCTACAAGTAGTGTAGAAGTACCATGAACAATCTTGTTCTAATGGCCACATCGATGTCAGACAATGAAAACTAAAATGACCACAGACCATCACATTAGCTGGTCTGTCACTAATGCAGAGCTAATAAAACAAATTCCCTCACAACGTGAAAAAAATTTAAAAGCATAAATTTTGAATTGCCAAGATTTCCTTCTTTTTTTTTGAAGTTACCTGGATCTTTATTTATATCAACAGAAATTGATCCAATTTTAATCTTTTCACCTTAGGAATTACATATTATGCTAGATGTGACTGGTTAAGAGGCTAGTGCTATTCCCCCCCCCCATCAGACGATTTTAGTCATATCCTACAATGTAAATAAGACCATAATACCATGTGACAGGCCATAGGCTGCATATGCCTTTATTTAACCCAATCCATATAAGGTGTTTTTTGCAGATTTAAATATAATTTTCTAATACACCACTCCCTTGATAACTTGCGGACATTGGGGTAAAAAAAACATTGACTGTGATATAAGCCAGGGTTCGAGTTATCCAGGGACCTATAACAAACAACAAAACAAAGGAATTGACGTATAGGCAAAAGGGGGTGGGGGTGGCTTGGCATGTTACATTGTTGAATACTCAATTAATAATCGTGCTAAGATTAACAGTGAATAAATATCTTCATATCCATGTACTTTAATTTTTTCATCACAGAGTAACGTTAATTTCAGGATAACTTGCAGTATATTGATCATCAAAACATTATTCCAGGTGGTTTCCATTCGCTTAGCACATGTACAACTTCACGTTGTGTACTATGTCACTAATTTTTGCTGTGAATGGTATACACTCTAGTTTTATTGTTTGATCCAAAGTAGACGTTTTTTAAATACAAAAGATCGACACATTTTGAAAAAACAATGTCGATCTAATGATGGTGTAGATATTCATTGCGGTAGATGTAAAAATGGAAGAAAAAAATAAATTCACAAGGGTTAACCATTACCAACATGAAATTAATGGGTCAAAAAATTTAAAACAACCTAAATTAGAACATGATAAAACTTGCAGTCTGTGACATGTGTGAACCATGCATAATACACAGCATCATATATTTTGTTAGGGCTTGTTAGGGCTTGCAGCATGCTTGTTTAATCCATTCATCTGAATCAACATCATGTGAGTAATTTCAAAGTTTCGCTCATCCTTAAGCCAACCTCTAAATGTCCACTCAGCAATTTTTAGTTCACAGCAATTTTTAGTTCATTACAAATTTTGGATCTGGCTTTGTTATTATGAACATTATGATGAACAGCTTAATTCCTTTGCTCTCCATGATCACTTTACAAATGATTAGGATACATTACTGATATTATATACTTTAATGATGTTAATACATAAAATGTGAAAATATTTTTGATTGGTCAAGTAAAATGAAATTTGATAACTTTAATGAATACAAGAACATTTGCTCCTATTGGCATGCCTTGGAACTTTATTTTATTGTACTTACCTTGTTTTATTTGATACAAATGACATTCAAAGGGATAAAACAACACCTCTTTTTTAATTGATTCTTTTATTGCAACAAACACTTCCCCAAGCTGTTGATCAAAACAAAGCCAGCATTCAATTTTGTTCTCCTGGGTTTCAATGTGATGGTTGGCTGATTCTGTTCATGTTTTCACTGAAGAAAATATGTAGGTGTTGAGACCAAATTAATGGATTACAACATGAAATCTCATCTATCCAGACATTTAATTGGTATTTATTTCATTCTCTGTTGCTGCATGTTAGCATTACCAGAATTTTCAGTTGACTGCTGTTTATTTACAATGTATTGACAACTATTTTTCTATTTAAAAAAAAACAACATAATATTTGATATCTTATTAGAAATTGCAAATTTCACAATATGGAATCTATCTTTATGGGCAATAATCACCATTTTTGAGGAGCTATATATCAAGGTTTAATTTACCAATTTACCATTTCTTATAACGACTTTTTTCATGTTCAACACAGTTTAAAATATATTTTCTTTCAAAAAAATCGGGAGCCATGCCAGACATCACATTATAAGCTATAAGCAGCAAGCAGTGGTTTGCTTATGAGGGAGTGGTGTACTATCAATCCTTTCAGCACAACTGACTGCAAGACAGACAAAACTGGTTCATGTTCCATCAGCAACTATGGCTTTGTCTTCCATCTGATATATATATATATATATATATATATATATATATATATATATATATATATATATATATATATATATATATATAGCAGCTGATCTGTCATTTGCTGGTGGCACAGTTGTGATATTTTGACTAATCTTAGAACTGGGTGGAAGCAGTAGGAGGTGTTATCAGGCCACTTACTGGCCAGACTTGCTAGTCTTGACCCTATGCCATTCCTATTTGGTATGTATGCTGAACAGTGAGACAGATAATCTGGATTTCATTCCTGATAGTGACACTTATGTTGTGTCTTCCCCTCATTATTATACAAAACTTAAGAAAATTGTTTTCAGAGCACTGCTATAGAAAAAAGGGTCAGTCTAAAATAATAGGAATTGTCCCTCTGCCTTCCAGGCTTGGGCTGTAATGGAAGGGCGTGAGGATTAAATAGTGGGGCTGTGTTTTTTCCTAGAGATATTCCCTGTGTTAAATGATTGTGAGTATTAAAAAAATCCACTGTGTCAAAACTGGAGGGTCAGATTGAGTAGTATAAAACAAAATATGGTATCAAAATTGTATGTCCGTGCATGCGTGTGTGTGTGTAGAGGGGTTAAATACAAACATTTGTGGGTCTCTGAAGCACAAATGAGGGTAAAGGGAAACACTACTTCCTGCCCTCTGTTCTACAACCAAGCGATCCCATTAGTCAAAATAATGCATCAAGCCACCCTCAAGCACCATACAACATCTAATTATGACCCAAATTGCTTTGATTCCCCATCTCCAATTTGCCAAAAGGGTACAGTTGTCTCCATCTGTCCATCCAATTATTTGTTTATATAACTCTGCTAAACCAATGAATAGAAAATCAAACTTGGGTATATATGTTGCCTAGGTAATAACCATCTGCAGGAGGATTATAATCATTTGGTCCATTCTACTAGGGTCCCTGGAATGGGGTTCAAAGATTAAATATACAATACTGGATACTGCACACACACACAATATGGCCACCCCATACTTTTAATAGTCATCTATGTTGATAAATATCATTTTCATTCATAAATAATTTTCTTCTGTTAGTGACTTTGACCTTTGACCCTTTTCACCAGTAATGTGCTTCCTTAAACAAAATATAAACTATCCACAAACTTTTAATCAAGGACTGTGATGTAGAGCTAAATGTTATTGGGTGGAAACCATTTTCCATCTTTTCATCACAGACCTTGCTCTTTCACCTCCAAATACACAAGCTTCTTCCCAACGACAAGTACAGTGGAACCCACTGTCACCTCACCAACCCTATTAAGTTGATGGTTTTGAAGTGGAACAGCCAAATTCTCTCTTTGTCTTAGCATTTTCTCAATGGTTATGTTATATTGATTTTGTTATGTCCCTGAATCTCCAGCACAAAAGAGGGCCAAATTTGCCAATTAACATTGTTGTTATCTCATCCCCATGACCAATTTTTTCCCACTTATTGGTGACAAAATGTCCCATCTGGCCAAAGACTTTTTGGTCATTTAATTTGTTCAAACAATCCTGGCTTTTCACTGGATAAATAAAAAGGAGAAGGAAGGAAGCTATAAAATTAACTAAGTAAAGCATGGGAATCAATCAGTACACAAATGATCATTTGTTTGTAGACAACCCATCTTAGCAGTGCATTGTTACATCATAATCTGCTTATGCTGACCTAGGAGGGAGTACTGCATGTTTTGACAGTCAATTATGCTACCATACTATACCTACCTGGACCAACTTCACAACTTCAGAAGAGGCTAATAGAACAGATAAAATTAATGGAATGGCTAATTCTTCTGTTTGTTGGTTGTTACAGACACTTAAACTCGGAAGAAATAGCAAACAACAAATAAATAACTTTTGCATAATTAAAAATAATTATTTATTTCTCAAAATACAGGAGTGAAATAATCCTTATATTGGGTGTTAACTACAGTCCCATATTGCCAGGTGTTGACAGTGTATGTTTCATTCCTGGAATGGAGATACTATTTTGCAAGAATATGATTTTTTTAATTTACATGTACATCTTGCTGGTTACATTTATGCTAGCATAGGACTGCCTATAAAATGATCTACTTGGTAAACTGGCATGTGTTGTGTTCAGGTAGGGGTCCTTCACTCCAATTACAGTTCACTCACACTTGTTGATCTTGTCTGAAGGATAACATGTTTACAAAACTTTTCAGAGCTGTCAGAGTGACTAGCAAATTTAATTTTGACACTGGTTAGCTTTTTGTAAAAACAACTACACCCTGTACTTTTTTTGTGATTTTGTAAGCTTTGCTTTGCAATGTTGGAGAATATAATAAAGGTTTGTATGGAGAATCATGGTGGTTTGTATTGTATACTGGTAAATCTCTGCTGTTTGTGTACATTTGTCTTTTGTTGTTAACAAACGTGTATATTTTTATGGCATTCAGATGCTTCAGCTTCATCAAACAAATCGCAGCAACGCTGTTGTGTAAAAAAAAAAACATCCCAAAGTATGTGCATGTACATTCTCATTTATTAAAATAAATCATGTACATAACGAAATTTCAAGCACATGTTATTATATTGACACCATATTGATTTTCGTTTATCTCATCATCATTTTATCTCATCATCATCGGTTATCTCTATCTCCTCTATCTCAATGCTTTTTGGCAAACCCCTAGGCCGGCAACCGGGTTCAGGGTTCAACATAACCAACATAACCGAACTATACAAACTACAAAGTTTGGTCCAAGAATGTGATTTATAACTAATGTTTTTGTGCAAAAAATTATTTTTCTTCCTGCAGTCTGTGACCTTGACATGTCATTGTGACACAATTGTCCATCACCATTTCTTCTCAAACTGCTTGGAACAAATTTATGAAATATTCTTTTTCTTTAAAAAAAAAGGATATGTTGCTCTAGGGGAAAACATCTGCAAGATATGTGTGTGGTGTCTGGTCATTTATTGCATCTATCATCCACCATGCCTAAAGTAGGTCGCTGCCTAAAGTAGGTCAGTCTAATGAATACACATTTCAAATATAATCACATTTTCATATATTTTCTGAACAGTTCTTCTATATGCAGTCAAAGGAGAAAAACATATTTTGCATTCTAACCCCTGAGTAGCTCTCTGGATAGAATGTGAGTGGGTAGGGTATGGAAGGGGATTTCTACATTTTTATTTGCATTGGTAAGCCAATGCTGCTGCTCTACTTTGTTTCAAATTACTTTCAATTTCCTGAAATTTTATCTTGAAAACCTTTTGTTTACATTTCAAGAAAAAATAAAATCTAAACCTTGGCTTATCATATTAATATGCTATTGTACACCCAAGTTAATTTTCTATGCATGATTACATATAAAAACATGAAACATTTTTTGTACTTATTTTATTTTTCACAGTTCTATTGTAGCCTATCATTTCATTGAAAGACTGTTTTTCACAATGGTTGCTGCTTCAATATCCACACCGCCAGGTGCTTCAGTGTGCTCTTGGGTAAATTACATGATTACCTGGGTTGGGGGGATATTCTGCTAATGTGTTGAAAGTGCCTTCAATCCACACCAACCCAAGTTTCATTTATCAAATGAGTGAAAAATCTTATTTTTCCATCTGGTTAAGCTGAATAGTTAGCTGAGAATATCTCTAGCAAGTTCAAGGAGCATATAGATCTTTAGTGTTGTGACCTGCCATTAACCCTGTATAGTATAACCTTGGCCAGTACAATGAACAAATACACAAGTATTTGCAACTGCTGTATCAGGTCAGTAGGCTTTTCTCTCATAGCCTTAAATATACAAAGTCCTTTATGTATATAGAACTGCAAGTCATTTCTCAGTCAAAGGAAAAATAACAGTAGGACAGTTTAAGAGCTGTTAGAAGTCTTTGACAGTCCCTTTTCTTTTTTTCTCACTAGGGCTAAGTTTAAGTATTATATGATTTAATTTCAGTAATTTTTTACAATTTGTTTCTTAAATATATTTTGTTCTCATACAAGTCCTGAATTTAGCTTCAGTCTTGTCTCTAACTAATGCATAAATAATGTCTAAACTTGATAATTTCTACTGTGAATAAAAGTGCTTTGAGAAGGGAAATCTAGAAATTCATTTTAGCACCTCTGTGTGTGTGTGGTGTGCACGCACACGCAGACAAAAAGTGTTCTGTTTCTTTTCTTTATAGACCAAGTGTGACAGATGTAATGGTATCACTATACAAATTCATTCCCATTGTAAACTTGTGCAAGCACCATAATAATAAAAATTCAATAACTTGAAATTTCAGAGTGTTCATGATCAAACAAATATTTATCGGTGTAGATGCATCTTAGATGATAGCACCTATGAAAAGAAAAGGTTATGAGCCCCTGCATTTTCTGGACCTACATGCATTTGAAACATGCTTTCCATTCTGCACCAAAGAATCAGGTCCTATTTTCAGTAATGAGTGTTCAAAACTCAAAACTAATAATGGTGTAGAATTCCATAAAAAAAAAACATTGCTATTTTTTTAGTTACAACTAGGGTAAGCTCTCAAAAGATTTTTTTAAAACTAAAATGTACCTTTCATTATCAGCCAATCCTGGTCAGCCAAACCCATTACACACACACACACACACACACACACACACACACACACACACACACACACACACACACACACACACACTCAAATCTTCACACATTTCCAGACTGTTCCCATTTTTCCATACAATTACAATGGAATGTCCTATTGGTTTATTACATTGTTTAGAAGCCTCTTGATTACCTTTGCAATCATTCTTACAGCCATCCCAGCACAAGAGAGCAAATTAAGGGAGGTAAATTCTAAGTCCATGTTTTGTACATGCTGGTGTAGTTTTTGCAAAGGGAACATCTGTTGCATGTGTCTGCTGTGCTAACCAATGAACCTGCATACCAGTTATCAGGAAAGTGCACAGTTTAACTGTGGAAGGGCACAGGATCCTGCAAGACCAAAGGTCTAATGTCCTTCCATGATAACAAAGACCATGATACATGTGCCCTAATTAGGCTAATGAATTGATGATATTTGTGTTATAACCCTAAATTTATGAGTTTGTTCTTTTATGCAACCATTTTTAGGTGGTTATCCTTCACAGTAAGGAATCTAAATCAGTATCAGATACAAGTAAAAGTAGCCTTTAAGCACAAGTTGTATAATGATGGGTATATATTAAATAAAAAGATTCAAATCTTTCATAAAAAGTTTATTCCAACAGCCCCTACGCTCTGAAGAACTTGACTGGAAAATAGATATGGCAGGCAATAACAAATCAATATCAAACACTATGGATCCTACCCATCTGGCACATCTAATCTATCCACATCATTTCCTTAAAACTAGGTTCAAGTATACCAATATCATGTGGGTACTCTCAAAGTTTCATACCACACAAGATACTAAAGTCCTTATTTTACTTTGCTGGTGGGGGAGGGCATAAAAGTGAGAAGGGCAGGTATAGTCAAAATTTTCATTACATCACAGCCATAGCTACCAACCCTACAGGCTCCTAATTAGTTAAAAAAGGGATAAAAGTCTGTGAATTTTGACATGAATTCATGGTGATCTTCGAGTTTGGGAATATTTTTCACAACAAATGTTTAGCATGGGATCCACCTGATAAATGTAGATTGTGTTCACAAGAAAACTCAAGTTACAGCATTGGTAGTTTGCAAGTCTTCTCTTGATAGAAAAATCTGCTAAAATCTGCTAAATTTTCCCAACCTCTAAGTGCTTTTTGCTACCAATGTTCTTTCTAATATCTTCTCTGCTACCATTCCCAAACCTAAAACTTGTGGGCACTGTGTACAAAAAATTATGATGTACATCTGTGTTTGATGGCTGGATGCACATCCAATTTTTGGTATATTTGAAACTCAACTTCACTTTCTGCGCAATACATTTTTTTTTTCATTGGTGGTGAATAAATTTTCATCAATTTTGAATGGTAATTAAAATCCATGCTGGCCGCACATGCACTGAGCAAAATTCCAGTTAGGCTCCTCACTGTTTCTCTCAAAAACATTTGACCAAATACTCTAATACATATTTATTTTGGATCCAGCTTACAAACTTTATCAATTCCCAGACTGCATTCATAAAAACCCTGAGTGTTCATAACCTGGAACATGTTTTCTCACTGGTTAAATTTTTCATCTATTCCCAAGCCAAAAATGAATCACCAAAAATCACTTTTACATTAAAAAAGGTGAGAAAAAAACACTACATGTACTGTACAAAACACAACTCATATATAGGAATAAAACACTCAAAACCCACAAAAACACAAACATGACACAAAAATAAACACAAGAACACCATGACTCCTTTACTCACTTTATTTTCACTCTTTTTGAGCAGAGGGTCATAAGTGAGCTTGGTTCAAAATTTTGTGGGCAAGCAATGGTAGTTTGGTTTGTAATTAAAGTCACCATTTGTAACCTGACTCAATTTCTGGGCTGGCCTTGCATGCGTAACCCTGATTGTTCATAAGCTGGGGCCCCACTGTACTATTTTCAAAATACGGCATAAGTTGCTACTTTTTTCTTTTTCACTTAAAAATGCTGTGTGCGACTTATATGCAGGAGCAACTTATACCATAAATAATTTTTTTTTAACGATGCTGTGCTTTAGGGAAATGCATCTTCGGGGGTATACCGTATACCGGCAAGCCAACTGTACACATAAGTATTAGACTATAAGATTATCAAATTAAATAAACAAATGATATTTAGTTATATATGTGTTAAAATTTGTTGTTATTAATAAATAAAAAAAATATTAAAATAACGATTGCCATTGTATTTCCTTTATTATTCAGCAGGTACATCTTAGAATCTTTTTGTCTCTAAATTCAGTCATTGTAAATTTTAGCACATTTTACCACCCAATCTGCTAATCAAAGTCCTTTAAACTTGCTGCCCAGCTATTGCATCAGGTTCTTTTGATGTACTCAAATAAATACAGCATGCAGAACTGGGATTATTTTGTTATTTTAAACAATGAATTATGTCACTGTAAAGTGTTTCCAAGACCTCTGGTAGTGCTTCATAATTTACTTCCATAGTAGTTTATAAAAACATAATCATTTTTTTGGTTGGTTTCGAAATGGCTTGTTATAAAAAAAAAAAGTAGTGGTGGCGGGTTTTGAAAAAACCAAAATCATTCAGAAAATTGGTGAAGACAATGACAGTGAAATCGAAGAAGACAGCTACGAAAATGAAGATACCATTGGTGAAATTCCTGAACACATTTATCAGATATTCAACAGTGATATGGAGGACGAAGATTTTGAAGGTTTTTCTGAGGCAGATTAGGGACAACGTAAGGAAATAACAGTGGCACTATTATTTACTTAATAAATATTACTTATAAATCTTATTTGCTTTTATTTTCTATTTCTATTGTAATACTGACTTCTAATATAACTCTTAAACAATTGTTTAATATTTATTACACAAAGTTGGAAATGACCAAGTTGCATGCAATGGCCGGCGGTATCAAAGATGTGATTACGGTAAGTGTGGAGGAGGGAGTTATACACACGAAGGAGTGACTTATCTGTTGAATTTTCCAAACTTTTCTGGATTTTCTCCTCCCACGACTTATTTGACTTATAGGCAGGAGAGACTCATAGGGCAGAAAATACAGTAGATTAAAAAAATCTAAAATGCTTGCTACTACTATCATGGCCTGCAATTGCAGACGTTTCTGCTAATATCACAACTAGCACTTGGGGAAATTGGTTATTTAATTAAAGATTTTAATTAACTAAGAATTGCAGAATGCGTGATTTTTTTTGCACTTAAAAGTTGTGAAATTCACACAAAAATCGTGAGGGAAGGAAGCTATGTACAGAATCTCACAATTCCAAGGTATAGGAAATACAGATTGAGCATGTCCCCCATTGTAATCATTTTTTGAAGTTTACTTTATGCAGTTCTGTCTACATACTTTGTAAAGAAAAGGAACTGAAAATAGCAATGCACTTGATAGATTTAAAATTTGTTCCAGAAGTTATCACTAACCATTCTTAATGAAAATTCTTAATTTAAAGATATACACCTCTCTCTAAGTGTCCATTTGAATGAGATCAATAATGTTTCATTTGGTGTCTGTGATTTGGATTTTCAAAACAGCTTTAAAAAAATTTCAGTCATATCACTACAATGTCTGCAATGTGACAGTTTATAGTGATGGGGCATCATGCCATAGACTTGTAGAACCATGTCCCACCCAGTCACATTTTCCTGACATTTGGTCAACCAGCCCTAGCACTAAATGTCTTACTGCTGAGTGCCCAGTGACACAGCTGCATGCACCATTTTTTAAAGTCTTGTTCCAACTCTGCCAGGGTTCAAACCTGCAACCTACTGCATATCTTTCATTTGGTGACCTCAGCTTTGGCTTACAGCTATAAATGAGTATACCTCTTCCATCATAACTTGCAACAGGCAAGTCCAAAATTAGATTGCAACCTGTGAAAATGTGAGGTACCTCTTAAAAATTAAGGGACAGAGGACAACAGGGAAAAGGAAGCATGGTGGGGTAAATGCTTTAATGCTTGTTTAATAGTCACATAACTGTGAGCCAATTAATACTTTTGAATAATGAAGCAATTTGCTTTTCTTTATGTCTTTGAGTTTCAATAAAAGCCAACCTCTGAAAGACAGTTAAAAATAGTACCACAGAAGGCTTTAATACACATGTGCAACAGGATACATTCTATAAAATGTTTAATGTGATAAAAAGTGCAGAGAACTAAGTCAATTGAATCACTGATTTATAATTTCTAACCTGACTGTGACCAGAATGGAACTAATATTAGCATCCCATTGCACCTTTCATGCATAATGGACTTTCCATACTAACGCCATATTCCATACACTATGGGGTAATTTATTTCCTTTTGACAACATAATGACATCATTCATCCTATTCGGTAACTGCAGGATAATTCCGTAAATTACCAAAATGCTGAGTTTGGATTTATATTACTTTGCAAACATGAAAATATTAATGAAATCGATTGTTAAATCCACATAAAAAGGCAAAATTTTTTTGTTGTCATTTTTTTTTTATCTTTGCTTGGTTTGATACAGAAAATATCGGAAGCAGACCGGCATATGTATGTACATCTTTTGTCGCACATACAACCCTTTGCTGAAAATGGACTTGTCCAGGAACTGGAAATGGGTCTGAAGCATGTCCTTCTAAATACTGAAACTTCCATTAAGCATGAAACTTGCAGAAAATGATGGTGTTATGACCATTCTACTCAGTCTGGTTAGAAAATATAAATCAATGAATAAATTGACTAAGTTTTTTGCACTTTTTATCAAATTAAAGATTTCCATTATTTAAATTGGTAGGGGGTACAAACAAGCAGGTTAATAAGACTCGGAGGACTATAATGTTGATTCAGAAGAGAGCTCGATTCCCTTTTCTTTTATTAAAAAAATATGGCCATTTATTTCCAATAGTTTTATTTTTCAGTCAGTAAAATACAGGTAGGATTTCCATGCATTTGAATTTTTAAATTCTACTTCCTTTACATTAATTGATGCAAAAGATGTAATTGATATGATATTACAAAGCAGGTCTACATTTATTTGATTGTTAACCATACAAAAAGTACTGCATTTTGCACATCAAACACAGCACCTATTTGTTCTCATGAAAACAACTGCAGGTGTCACTATTACAACTGATTAACATTTTTATTATTCAATAGAATGGGATATATCACCTTTGTGAGGATTACTCTGAAGCAAATGATAAAAACTGAAATACTGATTTCATTTAATAAGACATTTACAGTAAGTATTAATTTCTTAAAGTGTTGCCACCTGTTGGTATTAATTAGAAGCTAGAATTTTCATTAAACATTATCTGGTTTTTGTTGTTACTACTTACTGTAATATATTTAAATGTTAAAACACATTGTCAACCTTTTATTAAAATCAGAACATATTTTTAAAGTGGCAATTTCTTATTAAAAATTTTGAATTTCATGCTAATGAATAAAAATTTCCATCCATTAACTGCAACTTTAGGTTATAAGCAGGTTAGCAAATTATCCAGGCATTCTAAATATTTAATGATAATCATTTCTGTTTTTAACATGATACTTAAATGCTAGAAGTATTCAAATCACAATCAAAACACTGCTATATGCCTGAAAGAGGAAAACTTCAGCCACCTGATATTGTTCATGGGTCAATTCCAACCCAAAGGCAAAACTGGAAAGGGACTGATGCAGAGAGCTGCAGATAGATAAATGTCCACCACCTAATATTTCAATAGTTATCTAATCTTAAACTAAGATCACTTGTGACATTGAAGCCCTGTGACCCTTCTGCCAAATGTGCTGATATCCTACATTTTAAATAACTTTACATGTTCTGAAAAGATAAGGAAAAAATATAAAATGTTTTTTCTATATCATTTTCTTCCTGTTCACTGCTTGTTTATATGCCTAATTTCCACTGGGATGTTCTGACTAACACTGGGATGTTCTGACTAACAATACAATTCAATACATTGTATCAATTTACTCTACCCAGTAATGGTCCAAATGTCTCACCTATCAAGTCCTACAAAGTCTGCCCCCAGAATATATAGATCACTAGGCAAGGCCAATACAGGTAAACAACTTAACCCTATCTACTGTAACAACTCCACTACTTCAGACATGCAACATTGATGTGCTGTAAACAAACTTTTAAAATGGGGAAATCCTTGAGTGTTAAAAATTCTATCCACTTTTGAAAATGTTAAAATGTTTAACTACTTTTAAAAATCCTTATTCAATCATGTACAACAGTCATGTATACAGAAAGAAAATGTGTAAATCTTCACACACACACACACACACACACACACACACACACACACACACACACACACACACACACACACAACTTGGGACCATTCAACTTTACAACCACAATTGCTGCAATTTCATTGACAACTGATTACCTCTGAAGCACTGACATATCCTAAGGAATTTTTATACAAAAAAATTGTCTCAATGTTCTTCAATTATTTGATGTTGCTGCAGCAATAACAAACGGGTATTTGTTTGGTCCTTCAAAGGAAGCCTTTAGCAGCACCTTCAATAACACATACACCTTCATCCAAGGAAGCAGGTGGCGTTTGATCAAAGAAGTCAGCAACAAACTAAAATAAAAACATTGCTTCAGTTTTCATAGTGATTAGAACATATTTATTTTGCAGCAAAAAAAACTTTCCTCTTTGCAACAAAATTGTGCATATGGAGGCTCCTGTGTGGGCAATTTTCTGTTTCCCAAATCAAAACTGTGGGTCCAAATAGGCGTTTCTGAGATCTCTGCTACAGTACATAGACCAATAAATGCACAATGTATGTGGTTAGCTTATATAAACCTGGGAATATTATCTTGTTACCGGTATCTATAAATGAGAGATCAATTTGCTTAGCATTTTTAAAAATTTTAAAATTGTCACTATGCCGAAGCAAAAATCATATATGGCCGACTTTAAATTAGACGTCATAGAGTTTGCCAAGGAGTGTTGCAACAGAGCTGCTGGAAGAGAATTTGGCTGCAGGGAGAAAAATGTATGAGGAGATTACAAAGATGAATCCAAGGAAACAAGCTCATAGAGGTAGAAATACAAGATGGCCGAACATGGAAGAAAATCAAGCCAACTGGGTTGGTTCGCAAGATCAAATTGAAGGCTCCAATTATTGCTACAGAAATGAAGATCAATGACCTTGGCGGATGTGTCAACTAGGTTTTGAAGTTCATAAATATAAGTACTGGTACATAAAATGGGTATATAAAATGCTGGGTTTCGACAATTTTTGTAAAAACTATTTTACATAAGACGCACCATGGGTGCAGGGAAAGAAAAACTTTGTATAAGACGTGTCTTATATATGCTCTTATATATGCGAAAATATGGTACTGACAACAGCTGCCTTCACAATTTAATTTCAGACAGACTAACAGACAACAGAATTTCATGTCTCTTTTATACAGCAGTAGTATAATTATTCGCCTGACAATGTAAAAATAAGAAACAAAATCATGTAGAGATGATACAAATGGCATAAAATAAACAAAGAAAATGATATAACAATAATGAAAGAAAATTATGAGAAAATACTACTTAAAGATTTTTATAACATCATTTCACAGTACTGTACATATAGCCTACTGACCAAATTGGTCTGGTCTGTCTGTTAGAACCAATCAGAATCAAATCACCAATGGGTGTAAGTCAAGCCTCTACCAGTGTGTGTGTGTGTATGTATATATATATATATATATATATATATATATATATATATATATATATATATATATATATATATATATATATATCATCCATGATTTCAAATGGCTTTAAAATTTTAGGTTGTAAAAAGTTTGTTTTTTAAAAAAACCAATACAAAATAAAATGACAATGACCTTGAAGATACCCCCTTGTGGTAGTTACACCTACTACTACTACTACCACCACCACTACTACTACTACTACTGCTACTGCTACTACTACTACTACTACTAATAATAATAATAATAATAATAATAATAATATACACATATAGCAACTTACATTCCTCAATGAACAAATAGGTCTAAAGTGATAGTGGAAAAGAATGTTATGGAAAGTTCAACAAAAAATATAAAATATAGAGTCATGACTTTAAAAACTGATGATAGAATCCATATAGTAGTTAAACATTTTCCAGAAAAGGCTATTAACAGTTAACCTTATGACTCCTGAGTTCATTGCCCATAAACATTTACAAACTGAAGACCATACATTCAAGTAGTTCTAATTGACACAGTAACTACATGTTCCAATATAAGATACATTTTAATATCCATGCAAATGATGGCTATTTTCATTAAGATTTTATTTGTTAATTATTTCCTTAAGGTATGGGATGATTTCTTTGCAGTTTAGTTTCCCAACAGAGAATAGACCATTTCATGGAGACTTTGTCCAACTTTTTAATTGTGCTCGAATTTTGCTCATGCAGGTGGTCAACTGACTGCAATATCCAATAATATCCAATCTACAGCTGGTAGGCAAATAGTCTGGTCTCCTGCTTTGTAAGCTCCCTAGTATAGTATAGCAGAGTGCATGCAGGAAGTATACTAAGCAGAGGACCAGACTAGTGGTCAAAACAAGAACAATTCAGCATTAGCATCAACTGTTCCAACTACTTCAGCTTCGTTTATAAAGTTGAAAATGTCTATTCAACAGCGATGATGCCACAGATATTGACAAAATTTAATATTGGAACCATCCTGTCTTGTTTTCTGGATTGTATAGCCATATGAGAAAGTAGCTATGAGCTGTTTTACATCTGGACATGTACATGTTTTACATCTGGACATGTACATGCAAGTATGGAAACATACATTGATGTTAAAAATTTAATCCCTTTTTTTTAACCATAACACTGCATTTCATAAATCTAGTTTGTTTACCAATAAAAGGAATTTTTCGTATTAATCATTAGTATAACAAACCTGTAATATTTTTTGATGGTAAAGATGCAGAAATCCCAGGCATTTAGCAGCAGGTAGCAGGCATTTCTTAATTTGTTTTAATCTGATTGTCTAAATAACAATGTATGACATTTAAGATGCCTACCAGCATTTGATTGGCTGGAGTATAAAGTGACTCTGGAGGTTTTTCTGATAATTAGAGAGGGAAGCAACTTGGTTAAATCCACAAGTTGGTTAAATTCAGTATGAAATGGGCTATGGTAAAGGCAAGCAAACAATCTTTTTGATTATAGCAACTTTAAAAGTGGTCTATGCTATAATGATTTATTTAACAGGTGTTTTAGTACTGTGTGGGTTGGCCACATGTTTATCTATGGCATACAAAGCAACTTAACCCTTTCATCATAGGTTCAGGGGAAATAAACCTGTCAACACTATGGACCAGTTTTTCAGTCTAGGGCAGTGTTATTTTTTAACATTATAGTACCCAACTAAATATCTTTTGGGGTACCTCTACTAACTTCCATCTGGTAATGTAGATGTTATATTTGGATGATCTCCTGAGTTTACCTTGTATACAACTAGAAATAACGAACAAAGCAGAAACTTTTAATGTGTTTTCCACATGTTCAAATTTGTATCCAAAATAGCTGCAGTTGAAGGAATTTTAGAGAGTTTTCAGAGGACTTAAATAATTTTGACCTGATAAATTTGGATGAAAATGAGAGAAGACGTATGGAGAGACAATGGAATGCACTTGTGGGTGACAGTGATGATGATGAAGAGGACTTTGATGGTTTTGAACCAGAGGAATTGTAGGGGGTAGGGGGAGTTGGACAAAGCCAGAAAACCAAAGAGATTTGTTTCAGTTTCCTGAAAGAGTTGGGCACACCCAAGAGTTAGATGGCTTCAGGAAAGCTTCGGATTATTTTCAATTATTCTATTCAGATGAAGTTTTTGGAAAAATTGTCCGTTTAACGAACTTAAATGCTACGATCAAATGTGGCATAGACAATAATAAGTGTGTGGACAGATCTCATCTTGGAGATCATTTTGGTTCATTTTATAGAATTTTATATATTATGGACACCATGAAAGAAAGACTTGTGTTGCTACTGTGATTACTCATTAGTACATCTAGGGTAAATTGAACAAGTTTTGAGAACTTTCTAAGTTTTCTAAGAGGTAATAAAATAATTACTTGTATTTTACCTGTTGTTACCTGTTTGTACCTGCATTTTAACAGATGTAATAGATATGCAAATTTTTATTGAATTAGTCATACATTTTGATTTTTAACCTTGATTTTGACACATAATCCAGCCAGATATCTTTAACATTGGCAAAGTTATGTTGTTTCAAAGTCCACAAGTCATTTTGCTTTACAACTCCAAAGTTACGAAGCATTGAGGACTCTATGCCTATAAAGTTACTTAGTGATGAAAGGGTTAATATTAGATAAAAGGTTAAGGTACACAGCAAAACAAGCATAGAAATAACCTTGGCCTTTACTGAATAAATTTCAAGTTAATTTACCAACCAGTGTTGCCCTATGCTGAGCTGTTTGGAAGGCATTTTACATGCCTCTGTCCCCTATAATGAATATAAAGAATATAAGGGCACTTGTTTGATAAAGGGGGACAGTGGCAGTTTGAGGTGGGAAAAATATCCAGTGGGCTCATTCTAGGTGCAACAAAGAGTGACTTGTGCAAACATGTCTTAGTTATCACCTGTGGCAATGGTTAAAGAAACTGTTTAATTCAAATTATTCATTGGCAACTGCCAAGTATTACTGGTTTAACAGGGATGATATACACTACCTTGGAAAATTTACAAAGGAACTTGTAACATAAAACTAAATGCATGCAGGCACACACTCCAGCATGCTCCAATCATATACTACCAGCTGCACTACTGTCTACTTCAACATCAAAGGAAAACACCAAGCACAAACAGACAATACAAAGGTACATACAGACAATACAAACAAATGTTATCACAATAATTTATCCACAAAAAAAATGCAGTATGCTAGAAGTATATATTGAACAATATTGCTGATGCTGGTTAAAACTGCTGTTAAAGGTAACATAACACTTCACTGCTTAACTGACTTGTGTGTATCTGACTGCACTGTTGCATATCAAAGGGCTAAAAAGCCATACACTAGGAGGGAAAGGGCTAAATCAGCTGAATTTGATAATGTATAAAAACTAATGCTTTCCCTGGTCAGTACCTGAGCCTTTACCTAAGTTATTGAAGCTTTCATAGTTGTGATTCTAATCATGAAAACTTGAGCATGTACTGAAGAAATTCCAGATTGGAGAATAGGACACAGTTATGACCTACTTACATTAAATAGCAGATTTTGACCAGAGCATAAACAGCCACTTGATCTGATGTAAGGGTTATTCACACCAATTAATGTAGTATCTAATAGGAGGTTTTCCCCAAGGTGGGGCTATGAAAACCCCAATCAAAAGGACTGCAGTTTACAGAGGTGTGAAATGGAGCTTGTAGGAGGTAAAGGGTTAAAAAGAGGCCAAATATGGTCAAAATGTCAAAGATATCAATATCACACTGAATGTCAAACAAAAGCATAAATTAATTACCATTTCATATGCTTTCTAACATGATTTTTTACAAGTTTTGTCTTCTTGTTTTTTAAATTAACAGACTTTAGAAGATACCAAAAAAAAATTTCTTAAGTGCTAGATATGTAATTGTTGTACTACTAGTTCTGTCAATTAAAATGTTTCAAACAAGTGCCAAGTTACATCAAACAAGATATGCTGTTCTTATGACCTCTTTCCTAAGAGGGGTATATGCCTGTGGTACACAATATGAAAACCTATCCAACTAATTTAAGTCTTTTTACTTCTTTCCTATGAAGGAGGTATGGCTGTGGTATACAACATGAAAACCTTTCAAACATTAAGTCTTATGACCTCTTCCTAAGAGGAAGATATGCATGTGGTACAGAATATGAAAACCTCTCCAACTATTTTAAGTCTTCTTACCTCTATTATATGAAGGCGGTATGGCTGTGGTACAGAATATGAAAACTCAAACATTAAAAGTCTTAAGACCTCTTTCCTATTAAGAAGGTATGGATATGGTACACAATATGAAAATCTCTCCAACCATTATGACCCATACAAGCAAATGATAAAGGATGGACTGACAGACAACACAAAGAAAATACATTTGATGGGTGTATAACAAGAGTCCCATGATTGACAGTTCTTTCTCTAGGCACTAAACATGTTAAACTTGATGTGCAGAAACCATTATTTTCCTATCTGACTTGATGTGACCATGATTATCTAAGGTGTTGATGCCAGAATCAAGAGTGAGCAAAGGCAATTTACTTCCAGTCACAATAACTTTACCTCTAACCTTGCAACTGCCAAATTAACAAACCTTGCACATGCATAATATTTATGCATGCCACTAACTTGTACATGTTTGATAACTGTAATAGTTCTACAAAAACATTTCTCTTCTTGCAGTTTCCTTGATCTTAAATCTTCAGATCATTGATAGACTGTCTTTAACCCAAAGCAAAATCCATCCAACAAGTTTTGTCCTGGCATGTAATGTAAAATTACTGTTTCATGGAAAGCATATAGATAAAAAAATTAACGGTTATAAATATAGGTGGGATCTAGTGAAGAATAAAGGTCATGCTTGAAAATGTAATATGCAATTTTTATGTATTCAGCTATTTCTCAGTGCATATTTTTTAAAGTGGTGTGAATCCTGCAGAATGCACACTGATAGTTAAAATTATACCTGATCAAAGGGAAATTGTATTAAATGTGAGCCTGAACTGCTTTCCACTTTTGTTGTAGGTTAATACAAGCCAACTCCCAATATAATAAGTATAATTATTACCCAAAATGCATCATCTTGGCATAAAAAATGCAATCTCAGAGATCTGGGATATGCTTAATTTCGCGCATTTGAATTTTTTTTATCTGGGACGCAGAAAATTACCCGCAGAGTTCCTCCGTACACTCGTTTTTGTTGCAAAAGATGAAAATTGCAGCAAAATAAATGTTCTGATTACTATGAAAACTGAAGTTATGGTTTTATTTTTGCTTGTTGCTGACTTTGATCAAAGGTCGCCAGCTTGCTTTGATGAAGGTGCATGTGTTATTGAAGGCATCACTAAAGGCTCCCTTTGTTGGACCAAACAAATACCTGTTTGTTATTGCTGCAGTAACATCAAATAATTGTAGAACATTGAGACAATTTTTTTTTTAAATTTCCTTAGTATATATTGGTGCTTCAGAGGTAATCAGTTGTCAATGAAGTTGCAACAAAACTATTTTTATGGGTTTTATTCTTTTTTTTTATTGCTGTCTTGTGGTTGACTGATTTTATTACAGCATACAGTATCAAGGCCAGGTATCAGCATATGTGGATTGTGATATAACAATGCACTGTTAGGGTGATTGGTCAAAAAGAAATAAGGATTTGTTTATGAAACAATTGATTCTAGTGCATTTTTGCTACAGTTTGCTGCTTCCTGTCATGGTGCCTCTGAATTTTTCCACTCCAAATTCAAGACTGTATATACTGTTTTTATCAGCCAAAACTGTTGTCACCAAAAAATATTGTTAGATAGTATTTCATGTTGCCAATCTGTAAAACAAAATCACAATTTCTGACAGATTTCATTTCCAGTTGTTACAGTATAAATTTTGCCTGCAAACTCAAAATCAAGAAACTTAAAATGTCATTTGTAAATTTAGACAAGTGTTGGAGTTAAACAGAAAAATGATGAAGATTTCAATAAGATTCAGAACTGTGCTAAAGTTGCTATAACTGATAGTTCAGATGCGACAGTAGCCAAGTGTAAGAAAGTATGTTATACCTGCCTTAGAGGGGACTGCAGATTTTGCTGGTGGGACTGCAACTTTTGCTGATGAGACTCCTATTTTTATCAAATTAGGAGTCCTGAACTCTTAATTATAAAATCCTAGGAGACTTCTGAATCTATATATTACATGCCATAATTATGGAACATACTTTTTTTTATATGTGCCTGTATCACAAATCAATTAAATTCATTTGGATTAGTAGTCAGTACAAAAATAAAGTCAAAAAATAAATTAATAAATCATGTATGCATTACACTCAATTTAACTAGTCCACAAATGATGAATAATGTATTATGTAGGTGTCAAATTCTTCTTTCACCATTTCTGAAGTGCTGCTGATTTGTCCTTTGCCTGATGCAATATTTTTTAAGTTTAACAAAATCCCTCTGCTCTATCTAATATTTTTCAGTCATAACAATCAAAAGTCACATTGATAAAGCTTATTTCTCTTAACCCTTTACATAATATAAGTACTTTTTTTGCCCTCTGCCCTCTGCCTACAAACCAGAGCCTTTTGGCAATTTACTGGATGGCAACTCTGTAAACAACAGTGATTTTGAGAGGGTTTTGTTTTTGTAGTGCCACCTTTATGGAAACCCTCTGTTAGATACTACATTCCTTCGTGAAAATTAACATTAGGTCAGATCAGGTGGTCACTGTTGATGCTCTGGTTGCAATCTGCTATTTAAAGTAAATAAGTCATAACTGGGTCATATTGTCCATTTGACAAAATGGGGTCTGCTGATATTGTTCTATACTTGCTCAAGTAGAATCACAACTATGAAAGCTTCAATAACTTGGGGAAAGGCTCTGAGACTGATGTAGGAAGCCCTTAGTTTTTATAAATTATCAAATTACACTGATTTTGTGATGTAGACGAAGACAAAGAACTTGTAAATTTTGAGTATGAAAATTTGCCACTACCATTGATCACGTGGTTTCTCTGATTTTATATTGAAGGCCAACCCATTCTATCCTGATTACACCTCTGGTCCTAGATTCCCATTGTATACAGAATACACCTTCAGTCATAGTTTCACTAGGTGTTTATGTAGGTCTCTAGAAACACATGTTATACATCACAAATACTTGTGTACTTCCTCATTAACAACAGAAAATGGTTAAGGCACCATGTGCAGAGAAATTTGAGGGAAAAAAAAGGTTAAAAACGAAACAGCTGATTTGAAAATCGATTGATAAAATGGACAAAAACTCTATGTGAACATGGATATTGATAGTGAAGGTAGTGACAATGATTCTGAACATAATATTGACTTAATTGATGGTTTAGGTGTAAATGAAGTTGATGAAATAGATGGTGCATGACTGCATCCACAGAGATTTTGACAATTACCTAACATCGAAGGATTTAAATATGATTATGTCAGGATTAATTTTTCTCCTGGTTGCATCCAGGATTTAAATTGATTGAAGGGCAACTATTCAACTCCCAGTAAAATACTGACCTAGTGATGATGTGGACTTCAAAATTTTGACAAAACTTTTAATGATTCAGTTTAAAGATTTCTAGGATTAATTTGTGGACTAGTTTTTTCCAAGAAATTGCAGCTGATGTTGTTGTTATTAGGCTTAACGCCATTTTTCAGCACTCTATAGGCTATTTATGGCAGCTAGTATTAATGGTGGAGGAAGAAACTGGGAAATCACTGGAAAAAACCACCGACCCACAAGAAGTGACCCACGAAAAGCTACTGGCAAGCTTTCTCACATATCCACATTTGCCGAATCCTAGACTAGAACTCACACAGACAGAGGTGAGATGGCAGTGATCCCTAACGGACAGCGTTTTAGGCCACTCCAACGAAACTGCAGCTGAAGTACACATTCTAGATTGTAAGCTCAACAAATTGTTCCTAGTATTTAATTTTGGTAAAATTATAATAACATTTGAACAGTGCTATAAACTTCAAATTTTGACCAAAATATTAGAAATAGAATTATCTTTATTTTATTCCCATACTATTTGGAGCATTTCATTCATCTTCATGGAGAAAAGATTCACTGAATTTCATGGTAATTTTTTTTAAAGCCCTGTTTCAAAATACAGCTGTGAGCTTGTAGGTCAGTAAATTTTAATAAAACAAATATCACTGTGTTGCCAATTTTATTACCTTTTCACATATGCATAGTTTTAAATACTTTATAAAATAAATAACAATGTTACAACATTTTTTTGTAAACATGGGGAAGGTCATCACAATTTCTTCTGCTGCTGCTGTGTGATGCTCCATTTTACCAGTGTATTTAGAATTACTTCTCAGGATAGAATGGGTTAATGTTATGTAGGAAGCTATGTAGAGCAAAATGTTAGTCTGCATTTATCTTATATTTTTAAAAGGACATAGCAACTGAATGCAAGAGTGTATGTGTGTTTGATATGGATTTTTAACGTAGCTTTAACAAATTTTCAGAAATATCACTTCAATGTCTGCAGTGTGGCAGTTTATAGTGATGTCTAGCATTGAGGTATCTTGCCACAGACATGTAACATAATGTTCCAACCATTCACATTATCTTGAAACCAGGCTGACCAGTCCCAACACTCACATCTAAATGCTAAATGCCTAGCGAGGCAGCTGTTCATATCATTTTATATCTTTGGTATGACTCAACCAGGGTTCAAACCCATGACCTCCTGCATCCAAGGTGGATGTTCTAACCACTAGATCGCAGCATAGGAGAGATATCTGGATGACAAGGCTGGGCACAGAAAAAGAGGCTATTATAGGCAGCAATGAGTAACAAAGCCAGAGGGAACAAGTGGACCCCAAAACTATTGAAGTGAATATATAGAGTAAACTGCAGCCAGATCAGGTTATACAGACATTCTGGACAATTAAATACAACATACTCATTTTCATGATGAAATTTTCTATATCTATGTAAATGGGGTGCTAATTGTATTTTAGAACTAAGGTTACTTCATAAATATAATATACATCATCAAAAGAGCCCTTATCCCTCTACCTGATTCTCATGTAAGCAACTTTTGTTGCCTCTACTCATTCAAATATAAGTGCCTTTTGATGTCTCTATAAACAGCAGCCACTTTGAGCAGGTTTATGTATGACACCTTTGGGGAAACCCCCTAGTAAATACTATATTCTTTGGTGTGAATACTATTATGTCAGATCACTGGTCACTGTTTATGCTCTGGTTGAAATCTGTTATTTAAAACCCTTTCATCATTAAGTAACTTTGTATGCATAGAGTCCTCAACAATAAGTAACTTTGGAGTTGTAAAGCAAAATGACTTGTGGACTTTAAAAGAATAAAAAATTGTCAATGTTAAAGATATCTGGCTGGATTAGTCTTTCTTTCATTGTGTCCATAATATATAAAATTCTATAAAATGAATCAAAATGATCTCCAAGGTGAGATCTGTCCACACATCTATATCATCTCTGCCATGTTTGATCATAGCACTAAAGTTTGTTAAACGGACTATTTTTCTAAAAACTTCATCTGAATAGAATATTTGAAAATATTTCTAAGCTTTCCTGGAGCCATCTAACACTTGGGTGGGCCCAACTCTGTCAGCAAACTGAAACAAATCTCTTTGGCTTTCCAGCTTTGTCCAAACAAAATCACATGGAGCGCACAATTCCTCTGGTTCAAAACCTTTCTAAGTTTTCTTCATCGTCATCACTGTCACCCACAAGTGCATTCCATTGTCTCTTCAGATGTCTTCTCTCATTTTCATCCAAATTTATCAAATTGAAATTATTCCAATCCTCCGATAACCTCTTTTGAAATTTGTTCAAACTCCGCCATTTTGGATACAAATTTCAGCATTTGGAAAACACGTTAAAAGTTCGTATTTTGTTCAATAATTCTAGTTGTATATAAGCTAAACTCAGGAGATAGTCCAAATATAACATCTATATTACAAGACGGAAGTTATTAGAGGTACCCCGAAAGTTATTTAGTCGTGTACTATAATGTTAAAGAAGAACACTGCCCCAGATCGAAAAGTCGGTCCATATTGTCTACGTACTTACTTCCCCTGAACCGGTTTTTGATGAAAGGGTTAAAGTAAGTAGGTTGTAACTGTGTCTCTCCAAAATGGTGGTCACAGATTTTATTCAATACCTGCTGAGTTTTCATGATCAGAATCACTGGGGTCATGCAATCAGGAGAAGTGGGCTAAAACGTTGCCAGGGAAGAATAAACAGGGAAGAATAAACTTCGCCTGCTTCAGCTTTGCCTGCTTCAGCTAGAAAATCGAAAATGACTTCACCCTCTGATTTTTCAGATGTAACATTACTGTATCACGGTGGGTTCCAAGGGTTGTTATCACCAGAGGCGGATGTGGGAGATAAGCACCCACTTCCCCTAGAAATCCCCCAATGGCTTGCATCTATGATAGCCTCAGACAACCAAATCCAGCTCCAGGCCTTCACAGGTGGCTTAACTACTAAGCCCAGAGGAACCTGTTTAAAGAAACTGGAGAAAGGATGGCAGTTGAATTTCTGGCGCCTCAAAACCAGATGCTTCCTCAAAACCAGATGCTTCCTGCAGATGAGGACTGTTAACCTTGGGTGGTAGCCCATCTAGGAGAAGGTAAACTCTGACTTCAAACCTTTGCTGCCTTGATTGATTGATTGATTGATAGATATTTTTAAGAAAGGAAAAGATATAGCAATAGAATATAGGGGCAACGGTGGTATCAATCGGTGGTATCAATCAAGATAGAAGAATAAAGTAAAATAAAGTAAAAGGAGGTGACAGAGTTAATAAAGACTTTCTAGGGCTCGGCGTGACCAGCCGATTTGTAGAGACCGGGCCCATCTCAACCACCCGTCTTAGGAGAAGTAGAGGCCAAAGTAGTGTGTTGCAACTCCAGGATCCTTTCCTCCTCCGTTATGGGTAGCAACCCACGGCAAACAGGTTGCCTCTACTTAGTCGCCTTTTACGACACGTAGCGAGGCACGTCGGGCCAATTCTACAACCCCGAACCCGCAGGGGGATTGCTGCCTTGAGACTATACCCATAAATGGGAAAGGCTAAGGAAGTAAACCCCAACAGAAAATCTGGAGATGGAGTCCCTAAGGCGACTTGGCACTGCTTTTAGTGTCATCTCTGCAACTCCTGCAATGTCGCTGGTGCCATGACATAGCTTGGATCCATCAGCTGCGTGGATAGGGGGAGTCAATTGCATGGGCAACTGCTGATTCTCTATATAACCTTGCCCACAGATCAGGGCCTTTTAGCAATTTACTCAATGTCATGCAAAGTGCCTTTTGGCAATTTACCAGATGTCCCACTAAATGCCTTTTGGCAACACTGTAAACAACCAGCTATTTTGAGCAGGGGTTTTCCCAGCCCCACCTTAGATACTACATTCCTTGGTGAGAATGACCATTGCATCTTGACAGATCATGTCATGTGGTCCCTGTTGCTGCTCTTGTTGCAAGCTGCTATTTAAAGTAAGTAGGTTTAACTGGTTCCTATTGTCCATTTGACAAAATGGCTGTCTCTGATATCCTTCAGTACTTGAACCAGTAGAATCACAACTATGAAAGCTTCAATAACTTGGGGAAAGGCTCTGAGACTGAGGTAGAAAGCCCTTAGATTTTATAAGTTATCAAATTACACAGATTTTGTGATGTAGATGCAGACAAAGAACTTGTAAATTTTGAGTATGGAAATTTGCCGCTGCTGTTAATCATGCGGCTTCAATGATTTGATACTGAATGAGTTCTCTCAAGATTTTAAAGTACATACAAAATTCTTTTGTTAAAAATAATTATACAGCTATGACAACCTTATTTTACTCTTAAATCTTTCCATACATAATATATGTGTACAAAAAACGTAAAATGGTTAAAATTGCTGTTAAACTAACATAAACATCACTGCTTAACAGGCCTATGCGTAGCAGACTGCACTGTGTAACTTTGCTACATGAGTATGGAAGGGCTAAAATGTCAGACACTATGAGGGAATGGGTTAAGCAGTAAAGAGCTGATCAGTTTTATGTAACTGAAAAACTTGCAATCCCTCAAATTCTTTCAGTCATACATGTTGTGTCTATGATTTCAAAGATGGTAAAACATGGTTTTTCTTGTTTGTCATTATTTACAAATACTACAAAGGATTTTACATTTAAACTGAAAAAAATCATAAAATTTGTTTAAATTTACTAACTCAGCAATTCATTAGCAACATTGTGCAGTAAACAATATACAGAGATATTGGAAATGCTTAACTTTTGATTTGAGACCCATAAAATTGCTGACACTGGAGTCCTCCATATGCACACTTTTGTTGCAAGGAGGAAACTTTTGTGGCAAAATAAATGTTCTAATCACTATGAAAACTGAAGCAAAGATTTTATTTTAGTTTTAGTTTGTTGCTAACTCTTTGATCAAAGCCTTTGACAAAGGTAGCTGGCTTGCTTTGATGAAGGTGCATGTGTTATTGAAGGCCCTGCTAAAGTCTCCCTTTGACAGACAAAACATACACCCATTTGCAGCAACATCAAATGAATTGTAGAACATTGACACAATTTTAAAAAGGTTTCCTTAGCATATAATGGTGCTTCAGAGGTAATAAGTTTTCATTGAAGTTTTAGCAAAACTATTTTTTCTGGATTTTTTTTATATTTTTAATGGTTGTCATTTGGTCAAATGTGGTCTTTTCACATTTCCTGAGAGGCAGTTGATTGTAGCTAGTCTGTTGCTTGGCTAGTTTGATTGTATTGTGGCATACAAGTATCTAAGAGTGTAAGCAGAATTATGACCTAACAATTAACTGTTGGGGCAGTTTGTCCCCAGGAAAAAGGATTTGTTTATGTAACCATTGATTTCAGTGCCTTTTTTTTTTATCCAAGTTTGTGGTTTCCTGTCCTGGTGCCTTGAATGGCTCCACTCCAAACTGAAGACTACTGTTTTTTATCTGCCAAAAATATTGTCCCCAAAAATATGACCAGAAGGTATACTTTTGTCCCCAATATATAAAGCATAATTGCAATTTGTGATGTGGCAAAGCCCAAGGCAATCACTGTTATTGATTTCATTTCTAGTTGTTGCAGTATAAATTTTGCCAGTGAACTCATGCAAAGTTAGACAAGTGTTTTGTATATGGAAAACTGATGATTTCAGTGAGATTCAGAACTGTGCTAAAGTTGCTATAAATAATAGTTTAGATGCAACCATAGCCAAGTGTAAGAAAGTAGGTGATTTTTGGCTTAGTTTGGACTGCAACTTTTGCTGGTGGGACTCTTATTTTTATCAAATTAGGAATCCTGGCTGGGGGCTGCCCAGCTTAAGGCTGAGGATAGCTGTCCAATGAGACTTTTTGATCTCTCCCACTGTCGGAAGCAACCCCTGGCTCTAACTCTATGCCAATCGAGTGGTGACTTATATAACCGTAACTGTTGCTTCCCATGTTGTCAAGCCTGGGCAAGGTTATATGGAGAATCAGCAGTTGCCCATGCAACTGACTTCCCCTATCCACGAAGCTGGAAGGACTAAAAAGGCATACACTCTATATGGGAAAGGGATAAGCAATTCATTACTGTCACAGTGATGCACACATAATACTGATTAACAAATTCTTGCAATTTTTGTCATATTTACAAATCTTGAACCTGTCTGTGCGCCTTTTAAATTTAAAGTTTATTATGTGTTTTCGCAAGTTACTAGAGCACATGAAAACAATTTTATTGCAATAATGTAAATGTTCAAGGAAAATATTGCAAGTACCACAAAGGTGCCAAAACTGTTGAAGCAACCTGCAAATAGGATTAACATTTTTATAGCACTAGTAATGCATTATAAACTATTATTTTAATTTATCCCTCTAACAAGCTTTGTCTCCCTCCCACCATTGTTGGAGTTGGGAAAGGATAGTTCATCCCACTCTTGTAAGCCTATATACAACTCAAGTGTGTTTGTCTTGGTGTTCCTGAACTAAGGTAATTAATGGGTTACTTAAAAGTCTAGAAAAAAAAAGGAAGCATACATGTTACTCAAGTTGTTGTGAGATCTATTAAATGTTACAACATTCCCCACTGGAGCCCCCATTTTTAGCCCTAAACCAAGCACAAAGTCAGAACAAACTGTAGTTCTATGCCTCACCAGGCAGTAACACTACTATAACTAGTACTAAGATATTGATTATGTTGATTAGGCTCAAAGTAAAAACTAGAAAAGCTGTCTAAGCAGGAGAAGATAAAATGGTCAACACAGCAACCAACAAAGCCTAGACAACACAAAAACTGATCCAATAACCAATAATCAATACTTCACCAGCTGCAAATATCCCTGGTGAACCCCAAGAAGAGATTTTCACATATAAGTAGGAGTACTACTAACAATCAAGGACTGTATGTACTCATAAAAAAAAAGTTGCATCTCGGTGCAATGAACAAAGATCCTGATCTGTGCTTGCACAATGCACAAATACATCCATACACAAATACATCTACCTAAATCTAACAAGATTTTGGCCCATGCAGTTTGTTAGAACTAATTAGTAAAACAAGCAATAAAGACTGATCTGCACATGCTGTGTAATAAAATATATCTGGGTCTATATTACCTAACTTTGTACAGGGAAAGTATACTGTGGGAATAGTAATGCAGAATAAACTTTTGTTATACCAGTTTGCATGGCAATGAATCTGGATTCTACTTTTTCTACTTCAAATTACCTATCAGGGAAGGTCTTTTTCTTTTTTAATTGCTACTATATTAACATGTTAACTTTCAAAATAAAGAATGAATACCAGGGTCTACCATAAGTTATTATTGAAGGATCTGTGCCAATTTCTTAAATAAAACATTCTTTAAAAAATTCATCAAAACAGAAACCTGCACATTATGTTCTAAAAACTTATCATTATCTCTTCATAAATTGCCCAATGTTCTGAAAATTTCTCCATTTCCCCCCCCAAAAAAAAAATTTGGGGAGGTTTCCACTCTAAACTGTAGGTTCTAGAAAAGATCATGAAGACAATTTCTATGATAACAACCTTTGGGTAACTTGTTTCTTTTGAAATCCTATGAAGCAGACTTATGAGTTCATATGGATGGAAAGGCAATATATTATCTCTACATTGGAAATTAAGGAATACATATGACATAACTGATTTTATTTCAACATACTATTAATGTTAACCAACTAACAATGAAGACTCAAAAACTGAAGTGTCTGATTCATTTTTTAAAAAAAACTGAAGAAAAAAAACATCAAGATTTTGTTTTCATTCTTTCATAAGAAGAACTTGAAATCAAGGCAACACCAGCATTATGCTAAACACCAAACATGAAGACATAAAATAACTATCCTTGGTATTCTAATTACAGTGCATGGAAAATTGAACTTGAGCTCTTGTTTGTTTATTTCAAGATTTCAAGCAGGGTTACATAAAGATGCTGACATTGGAGGAGAAAAATTTAGAACATGGAAATTATATTTATCATCAACAAGTATTGTTGGTCTTCTATCCATGGCCACTTTTTCATATCACCACAAATATCAAGAACCTTCCAGACTGAGCATCCATAGGAATTCTCAAACATATACCATAAAAATACATGACAAAGTGAGGCCCCTGGAAATCCTACCATTTAGAAATTAGTTTTCATGCAAATTACAAATATATAGAAAAAAAAATGACCTCAAAATTATACTCATATCTGCAGACAAATGAATGGAAACTGCATTATTTTTTAACAGCATTCTTCTGTAGTACAAGTCACATAGGTCATGTATGTGCATTTACTCATTTTAAATTAAATATAAATTATTCTTTTAAATTTAACACTAATTCTTTAAACAAAAACTATTCAATTTTGATTGTTGAATGCTCTGCATCTTAACTGTCGCCAAGAAACTTCCAGACCAAAATTATCTATCGCTATGGACTTTTACAATGGTAGCTCTTTTTTGGGTATAAATAAAAGCACAAGAAGTGGAATCATCAAAAGCTAAGTAGTATGAATTTGTTTATCAATATATGTGGCTTTCACTGCCGATTTCACTGTGCAACATCAAATCCAGATTTTACTGGATCACACCTTTAGGGTCATTTCATCCAAAATAACTACATACTTTATAATTGATTTTGACATATACACCTCTTGGGGCATCTAAATAATGACCTTCCAAAGGAATATGATTGTATATGAATCCAAACAAAGTGAATACTTGCCACTTCAATATATGTACAATCAAATTCTACAAAATGACAACCATTACTCAAATAGAAAGTGTTTAATGAATGCCTACTTGACCAGTGTGACTTGTTTCATATCATATTATCTGATCTTTCCAGTGTTCTAATTTCTGGCTTGGCTGTTTCAATTTATTTTCTCATGTGCAATTATTAACATAAGAGCTGGGGATTCATAAAAAGCAAAAGTTTATTAGCACTGTCTCCCTAACAGTGACAAGAAAGAAAACATAACATCAAAGATCTCAATGCACTACCAATAGTATTGCAGAAAATATGCATTCACTACCATACAAAGCATTAACAATAAATACAAACTAATTAATTCTGATTCAAACAGTTGAGTTTAGTCATTTAATTAAATCTATAGGTCATCTGCATATTATATTGGACAACAAAAAATACTGTATTTGGTTTTAAGGGATTTAACACCATTTTCAGATTATATTTTGCACAGGAAGAACCTCAATCCAAGGAAAGCTAATGGCAGGATTTCTTACATACACACTGGTCAAGCAGACTGCAACAGAGAGAGAGAGAGAGAGAGAGAGAGAGAGAGAGAGAGAGAGAGAGAGAGAGAGAGAGAGAGAGAGAGAGAGATCAGATGTGGCAGTGATCTGTACATGCCTGTACCATAGACCACTCAGCCTCCTGGCCCCTTCTAAATTCTGGGAGCACACAGCTATGCCATATGCTAAGATCACATTGTATTCCACAGATGGGCATTACCAAGTGCAATATCGATTAATGATGCCAGAAGTTTCCAGTTAAATCAATATATATTACTAAGAGAAAAAAAGCATAAGAGAAAGTAAATTTAAGAAAATGAATAACTTGACAAATAAAGCCCAAAACAAAAGGAATGTGTTTCCATTGTGTAAATAAAACAGATACAGGGTAGGAAGGGGTCAGTATTAATGTTATTCAGCTCATGCTACTTCATGTTGCAGTTTCAGATTTAATGCTACCAGTTCCATGATACATATCTTGGTAAGGTTGATACCTATATATTTTTGTTAAGAACTTAAAAGTTGAAATATGGTAGGCTGGATTATCAGAATTCAACATTTGTTTTTGAGTGATAAGAGGACAGAATATAATGAAATGAGACATAAAAATTCATATGCACCCTACCCCATTTCTTCTTGCACTGGTTTTAAAATTAAGGTAGTCAGGTTGTTTTATATATATATATATATATCTATATATATATATATATATATATATATATATATATATATATATATATATATAAAGTTTAATGAAAAAAAAATGATGGCACTGAATCATTGTTATATAAGCTGGTATATATTTATAATTATTTGTAATACAAACAATCCTATATACCTTAATTTCTTTAATAGGAATCTGGAAGGACTGTGTGTATATATGAGAATTAATTACTAGGTGGTCATGCCAGTGTGTCTGCTACACACACATTCAGTGCCATCATTTTTTTTTGGTGATGCCTACTTAGTTATGACATTATATGGGTTGGTGCAGGCAAGGCGATGGCACCCATCGAAGACCTGGGTTCAAAACTCCATAGAGCATGAATTTAATTTCTCTAACCTGTATGATAGTATTGTTTGTATTAAACTATTATTTCTGTCCACTATTATCAAGATTCTACTACAGAATCCAGGGATTACATATATATATATATATATATATATATATATATATATATATATATATATATATATATATATATATATATATATATATATATATATATATATAATGCAATGGGGTTTTTAAATTATTTTTTTAATTATTTTTTTTTATCCATGGGGGAAAAATGCTAAGACCAGCAGTGATAAATTGCGATGGTGGTTGGCCTACTGGAAAGTTTTCTGTCTGTCTTTCCCAAACCCCCAACCCAAACAGTGACATCAAATGAAAAGATGAAAATGAATCTAAATGAGAAGAAAAATCAATGTATGGATCAAGGATGAGAGAACTAATTTTTAAAATTGATTCAGGGAATAAAAGGACATGAAGGTTACTGAACAGTCACTGTCACATACTGCAAATGAAACTAGTAATGAAAACATCAAACGGCCAAATAAACAAGTGAGAACAAACTCACTAGCCTTTCAAACCCTTGCTCCATATATGAAATCCTGAAAAAATACTACATTACTGACTCAACACCAAGTTTAACATATTTGGCAATATATTCTGCAAGCATGAATTCAACAAACCCAAATTCAACATAATATATGTAAACAAAAATAAAAGAATTTAAAATATTTTCTGGTAAATATTTATTGGACTGTTAGAAATTGTGTACTTTTGTTTTCTGCTGATGAATAAAGGCCATTCTGCCAAGGTCATCAACAAACAAATATATATGTCAAACTCTACAAAAATATTCCTTGCATAATGTGTGCAATTTCATTAAAGATTCTTAAATAGGTCTTCACTTCCTGCCCTAAAATGGTTCAATATGTATCACAAAATAATGTAGAATAAAGACATTTTCAAACAACATAAGAGATAATCTACATGTGAAAATGACAATGCTGATGATTTTGGACTTTGATAACATTCATAGATGATGAAGATATAAAATGAGAATATATGGTTCCATGAAAGAGGTGCATATGGCAAATCATGTCAGAGATTCAGGTAACTTTCCACATCCCATTTCAGATATTTAAATGGGACCAATCGGATGCATGGGTGGCTTGGGTGAAAGAAAAAAAACTGATCATATAAAAAAAAAAACATAAGCATTTAAACACCACAGAGTTTGATACAAATATCATTTTCATCATCACATACAACTATGATATCCCACTAAGGAATGCAACTAATTTACAGAACATGTGCCTGCCAACTCCTTTTAGAGCCATATATACATTTATAAGAAGTGTTAACTTAATAGTGAATGGCTACTAAACATTTCCAACCATATCAGTGCCTCAGTAGGTACTGACCACTGTGTGGAGTGTTCCAGATTCATAACTTCAAAGCAGCAAGCATGTCTTCATTATTCCTTTAACTTTGGACAACAATGAATTGCAGTGTAGGTATATTAGTTTGCTGAAACCTGAATTTCATTCACATGAAAAAGTTTTTAATATCTTTTGCTCCATGATGAATTTTTTTTTAAAAAAAATGAATATGTAGACATAGTTTTAAAACTTGGTTGAAACTAAGCCTTTGATCAAATAGAATTCAATATTTTTTTTAAAAACATAAGTCACCATAAACGCTGAACTTAAATAAATTAAATATAGAAAACTTAAAATGATACCCACACCAAAAATATAAAATAAATTCTCCTTGATTCCGCTGATCTTCACCCATTTTAGAAAATCGCAAAATATCTCCAACTGGGTGGGGTACGTCTGCGGAAAATAAGACAAATCAAGCACACAGAGTTGTTTTAGCCCCTATAACCTGTTCAAACCGAAATATGATTATTTTTCTCATATCCACGCCTGGTCTAATTCGTATCACCATTTATTCTGTTGTACACAAAATAAGTCGATAGTCATACCACTCCACGTTATAGGATATGATTCATTCACACGCCCTCATGTATACCGTACATATTTCATGTACACTGTCGTCACTAAAAATAGACTGAAATTCGAACCAAGGTCGATATCTATAAAACTTACGTATTTTGAAGTTTGCTTTCATTAAGTATACAAAATAAAATAAATCAGGTTAAAATTGTGAAATTCATCTCATAAAACCATAAACATTAATGTAATCAAAACAATGCAAGAGCGTGACGCAGATTCTTATCAAAATCTAAACAATAGCATGTGCGAATCTTTGCCGCCATTTCCTGTTCTAGCAACCTTAAAAACTAGCCTGCAGACGATTCAAACGAATTAGCTAATTGATACGTACAACGCTTCTTTTTTATATTTTGGAAAGCAATACTCACATTTATAAAGTTCCAAATCCATCCCCGTGTCCTTTAAGTTATACAAAAACCTTCCATAACAAAGAAAATGGATTAAAAATTATTATTGAAATTCAAGTACTCCCCACAAAGCATTTGACATTGAACGGAATGTGTATCACGAGAAGGGATGAACAACGAAAAACAAATATATTTAACGGAACGAAACTTTACTTTCCACTGTAGTTTTGCTTTCCGTAAGCTTGTAACCAATTTTTAAATAGCTGATATATCTGGAATGATAAATAATAAATAATTAATCAACGCATTTCTTTAAAAAAAGTTTTATTTTTCTAATTGTTAATAATAGTTATGTAACCATAACACCAATAATATAGACCAGACCGAACGGAAGTGCTATCCCTAGATACTATAGAAGGCTTGATAATTCATGGCAGAATTAATATAAATAACACTATCATAGAGTTTTAATACCTGTATGATATATATATATATATATATATATATATATATATATATATATATATATATATATATATATATATGCATGACAATGCAAGTGCGTGCAGATTCATATTTTTGTTATTATAACATGTGAACATATCATTCATTTTACGTGTTTCCTACTGGTTCAAATGAGCCCATGAAATTATATATATATATATATATATATATATATATATATATATATATATATATATATATATATATATATATATATATATATATATATATATATATATATATTAACAACACAACACCGGTTTCGCTTTATTCCTTTGTCAGACTGAATTTAAACCGAATTCGATATCATTGCTTACGTCATTAAATACATTCTGTTTCTAAGTGATCAATGATATAAACAATATGACGTAAACAAGAAAACGTCATAGCTTACATTTTAGCCTAATTGTTTTACAATTTAATGAATAATTGACATGGAAATATGCATATACAGTACAGATACATTATATTTTAATGCACAAAAATACATAAAACATGATCTTAAAGATACATATATATCTCTATTGATAACTATATCAAAAATTTATTAACAGAGATAAAGTTATAATAATATTTTGTTATGTATAATGCACATTTTGTATACAAAAAAATTATAATTTGATATATTATTGACAAATGTTCGATATTACATCAGAACTGAAATTATATAATAAAAAATTATGGTGTGCATAATACTTTTAATCATAAAATAAAAAAAAGTATTTTGTAAATAATTAATCAAATATGTTTCCTTTAGCAGACGTACCATGTTAGAATGTCATCAAATGTTATTTATTTGATGCAAAAAAAAAAACATGGCATTCAGTGTATTGGAGAAACCAGTCAACAAATATCTAAACATGAACCAACATAGAGCAGACAAAACAAACTTATATCGATCAATCACTTTGCCGAACGTTTTAACAAGAGTTTCCATACTTTGTAAGATTTTTCCTTTCAACATATTGTCACGTGCTATTTAAACCTTTTAGGGAATAGAAGGAAGAGTGTATGGCAATTTTTATTTGTCTTTATTTATCATTACTTTAGATTAATTTGAATATATTTTTTTCTTTTACAACGTGTGTCCATCGTCTGTCCAGCTTCCCATTTTATACGAAACACGCCTAATTTGTCAATTCTCTGTCTTGAGAAATCTGTTAAACTTGCGAAAGGACATGCTGCTCGTTATCCATGAATATAATATTTATGCAGGGTTTTTTTTTATAAAAAAAAATAATAATTAGAATATGTTATTTGCAAAACTAAAACTTCAGCCATATATTAATTACAATATAGATTACATTCCTAGGCATACACGTATATGTCCCTCTATGTAGATCGTTGGCTGGCTGATTTGGCTTGTCTTTTGTTTTATGTACTTTAAACGGGGTCGAGCAAAGTCATTTGGTAGAAAACAGGAGTCGTAATCCAAGGTTTGCCGGGTCGAGTATAGCCTTCTGGAAAGGTGCTTAACCCCCACATCATCTGCTAGATTTAACCAATAACTGTTGAAAAGTTACGTATAAAAACAACAGATACAAAACAAACTGTTCATTTAATGTCGATGTTTCAGTATGTCGTCATTCAAAACATTGTTCTGCGAATATGAAAGGAAAAAACCCAATATACGTTATTTTTTAAAGATTGAACAACGCACAACAATACTTCAGTGGCAGTATGATAATTGTTTTGTTTTTTAAACACAAATCCTGTATAAACAGGGGCGTCAGTAGCGGATGTGGGGCAAATATACAGTGGTCAGCAAATAAGTTTTACGAATGTAAGCCAAAACACATGTAAAGGTGAAGTGCGGGTGACCCACCCACCCCTCTAACAGACGAGGACATACGATATACACACGTCTCAGTCAATGGTAAGAAGTTTCGAAGGTCATATTGACGACCTTTTGGTTAAACGTCACAGCTTATTGTATATGGATGATAACATGATACTAATGCGAACAAGATAAATACATGAAGAGATAGATCGTCCTCGTGTAATAGAGCCAAAATTTAAGCACTATAGGAACAACATTGAGAATGATAAAAACAGTATTATGAAAGTTTGTTCGATTATTGTTGTCTGTTTTGTTATTTAAAAAAAAAATAACAATATAACCATTAATGTTCTATGGAGGCGCTTTTGCCATGTTGTCAAGAGGTTAGGATTGCGTTTATTTTAACATTCGTTTTGTTTGGACACCTGGCTCTGCCGCATATTACTCAGGTGCGGCCTAATATAAATGCGACGCATTTTTCGAACAAAACCCCCACAGTCACTGGCAAATTCGCAATTTCAAATTAACTTGCACACAAACAAATTTGAAAGGGTCAATGAAATAACACTAGATGTAACCATAAACATCATTGTTATACCAAACTAGTCCTTAATTTATACAGAACAGAAGAACAAAACAAATGATTGTCATTGGAACGAAATTTGGACCGAAATTTGCACGCTACGCTCTTTTTGTTTTATTTGGTGTTTAACAGCATTTCGACACATAAAAGATTTTGTTATATGCTCATTTTTTCCCCGTTAATTTTACATTGTCAGAATCGTTCAATATTTTACGATATTGCACTAGCGTAACATCATATTTAAGTCACGCGTGCCCAATAATGTATTAGGAGCTACATTGTAAACAAATTATGTACACTTGTAGTAGACACTGCATTTTGGTGGATTAAACTTGTTTTTGAATGAACTAAAGGGCAGCCATATACCAGTTGCTTTGCCACATTCTGCGTTAACTTTTTTGATATAATGTTTCAGATTTAGGCTTGCTATAGACGCCAGAGAGGATCCTTACAAAAAAATATGAAAGTGACAAGGCATAAACTGATTATACATTTCGAAATTGTACTGTAATTTTTACTACATTTCAAGATCAAAAGCATCCTCCTTACTGCCCTCAAAATGAACTGGGCATTATATTATATAACGTCTTTTTGATAATTACAGTTCAAAGACTTCATATTTTCTCCCACAATATGATTTCAAACATTCGATGACAGAGCAGAAATGCATATGCAGATGAGTCAAGACGCCTTCCTTGCTGCCCAAACGAGATGCAATTAGTGTTGACTTTCTATGTTAATATATGAGATTGTACTTTGGCGACAAGAGCAATTTAACATGGGGAATATTGGGACTCTATAGCGACACAAAATATTAGGACTTATTTAGCGACGAGGGAAACAGAACAGGAGAGACGTCATGGTACTGGACATTGGCAACAATGTTGCAAGTGGCTGACCTCAATCGGACGAAACAGTGACAGCAAAAAAAAAAAGCTATAACGCTTGGCGGGGCGGGACATAACTTTATATATAAAAAAACATAGGTTCAGCCAAGAATTTCCGAGAAGTATTGACCAACGGTACGGGTTGATACAAATGCATACACATAAACTGATGAACATCAATCTATCATACCAAAATATCGACTAAAGAATTTTAGGCAAGAGAGAAAATCTTTTCGAGACATATGAGTGGCCCTTAACTGGGCCTTTTTTCTTTTTTTTTTTTTCTTTTTTTGTTAACATCATTCAGCTAACATAGAGGGTATCGCACGGATCTTCTTATCTTCCTCAAATTTTGTTTGACTTTGGGCCGTATATTCCGTCTTGTCTCTCCACATAGATTCTTCTTTTCCAAAAGGCTGTATCACTTATCTGGGTGATAGATCATGATGGGTGGAACAGCATCAACGATAGGAAGATAGAAAAATAACGAAAGTCCACATCTTGTGAATAGAAAAGTTGAAGGGAATGAGGTGGGCGACGGTAATTTATATTGGACGAGCGGATCGAAACGGATTGAGTTCTTTACCCAATCCTAACACGCGTTAAAAAGTCAGTCAAAGTGCGGAGTCTGTCTTCCAATCGGAAAAGAGCTACCTGTACCGTCACATTCCCTATATAGGTGCGTTAGTGTCTGTGCGCAGTAAATCAATGCGAAAGAGTTAGAACATGACGGAAACTAAGAAGACTGAATTGGAATGTACCCGCCGTAGAGACAAGAAGTGATGGCATATCAGCGGCTACCAAGTAAACACGGTTCTACTTCCAGAAGAGAACGATTTTAATTGGGATTTAGTGGATTTTCTCTCTTATTCACAAGACTTTGTTCCGGTATCAGCACATTCTCCGCCTTCTTCTTCATTTTCACACTTCAAGGACAGAGACAGAAAGAAGAATTAGAGGAATTTTTGCAAAAGCAGAAAGAAGCAGTGCAAGGTTTTCCCTTTCAACAGTAACATCGTGAAGAAGAGGCAGGACAAATATGACAAGAAGAAGGAGCAGAGAAGAAAAAACGTATAGGAGAGAAAGAGGACAGTGAAAGTCAAACGGTGACGGTACTCTTAGACATTTTGTTAGAGTCACGGAGTCTGAAATAACTGTATCGGACTTCTTTAAAACGATCTAAGAGAAAAAGATCTTCTCGAGCAAAACAGTCCAACCCCGTCAACATACCTACTACGTCTGATAAACTGACCCTAGTGATTTCTACTAAATCATCGACAGAAGCAGGTCCAGAAGTGGGCTTTGGCCGTGGCAAATTGAACAGGCAGTTTAAACTCATTACTTCCCGTTCCTGAGTTTTTTTTCCATAAAAAGAACAACTTCCCCCAAAAACATCCCACCCATCTGTCGAAACTCAAAATCCATTCTTTTTCCCCCATGATGTGTGTGTGTCAGTGTGTGTGTGTGTGTGTGTGTGTGTGTGTGTGTGTGTGTTTGTGTTTTGTATGTGTGTGCGCGCGCGCGTGAGTGCCGGTCTTTATGCTAAAGATTAAAAGCAAGAGACACTTACGTTTTCTTTCTGGTATATCCTGGTGCAAATTTTTCAATCCATTTCAGAACATATAACTTTAACAAGTTCTTTTACTTCTTCTTCTTCTTCTTCTTCTTCTTCTTCTTCTTCTTCTTCTTCTTCTTCTTCTTCTTCTTCTTCTTCTTCTTCTTCTTTTTCTTTTCTCTCTCTCTCTCTCTCTCTCTCTCTCTCTCTCTCTCTCTCTCTCTCTCTCTCTCTCTCTCTCTCTCTCTCTCTCTCTCTCTCAGTTTTCTATTAAATTAATTTACTTTCGCAGGTTTTTTATCCTCTTCCTTACTTCTCATCTTCTTTTCTCTTTTCTTTTCTTTCTTGACATGTCTGGGTTCTTCCTTTTTTGGAGGGAGGCCCTTTTATCTGGTCTGATCTCCTCTATTCTTCCTGTTCCTATTGTTTCTTAGGGCAGTCTAAAGACCAATGCCCTCCCTATTGACAATGATGACAGGTGTCCTGACTTTTGTCTCTTTTGTCACTTGTCTTTCTTTGATGTTGTGGACATTCAGAAGACCATTTCCCTTTCTTCTGACAGATATAGCAATTATTTTGACTTTTATATGGAAATGAGGGGGACACATCACAAAACTCTGATCAAAAGTTCGATCTGTGTTGGCTCTTCTATCTTTCTGGTAGGGTTGAGAATGGAATGAATGGCCATTTATATAGGAAAGATACTGTCCTTATACTGGTATATAGAGGACCAAGCTGTTCATTATATAGTCATTTGACTTTTTGCTGCACTTCAGACGACACGATTGCATCATGTCGTAGAGAAAGGAGAAGAAGAAAGTAAGAGTCAGTAATGCGACATATCGCCTCGCACAGTAACCGAAGTCTTAGCTCAAATCCATGCCAGAGATGTTGAAGATGACACGAGTGAGATAGAATCCAGACTTGAGATTTAAAGTCAAACTAAAGTCCGCCTACAGTAACCCCTGAAAAGTTCTACCACATTCAAGAGACGAATAAACGCTCATCTAGAAAATTTAGAACCTCGGCCTACACGAGCATAGTGAAGTTTAAAGATTTAAGTCCGACGTACCGTTGGAAAAAGAAAAGTTTATCACCGATGTGTGGCACTCTTTGTTAGCCACACTGAAACGGCAATGTGAAGCCAAAGAATACGATCGCTTGACATTTTCCATTTATCACGACAGTCTGAAGTCCACCATCCCACCACACCACACCTGTTTGGATCGAGTTTAGCAGGCCAGCAGAATTGGCACCTTCTAAAGTCAAGGACAAAATTCAACAAGTGCAGCAGTCAAACGACAAGTTTTACATCACCGATGGAAAAGCGACACTGTACATGGCCAACGTTTCTCTTCCCAAAGGGACCAGATACAAAAAGGTGCTATTAGCGGACCACCTTCACAGCACCAAAAAAAACCTGGTCCGAATTAACAACCCTCAAGATAAGATGTGTTTAGTCAGGGCCATCATGGTGGGTGAACGTATGACAACAAGAACGAACGATAGAATGAAAAAAAGAACACTGCAAAATATTCAACGAATAAACAACGAAGAGAAGCAAAACTCCTGTTACAGCAATCTTGATTATCTAAAGACACACCTTGTGGCATTAAGAAACGCAAAGTTTGCAAGATGTTTTGACTCCACGCTACACCTTGAAAGTACATCCTCAACTAGTACACGGTCTTCTGTTGTTTCGAGATATAAAATTTTAAAGATGAAAAATACATTCACTTATATCATAACGATGAACATTAGATGCCATTATTAGTATCACAGGTTTCCTGGGATACGATTATTAATGTGAGAAAATGTGACTATGACTATAATAATCGAGAGCAACACAAGAGCATTTCTCAACTTTTGTAAGTCCTGCCTGTTACCATCAACATCTTAAGGTTCATAGCAGAAAAGAGCTTTCCAACTCCTGAAATTGTGTCCTAACCGTACACAAGTGATACGTACAAATTGTGCCAAGGCTCACGTATGTCCATGAAGAAAAAAAAAACGATGCCACATTTGCAACAAATCGTAGACTTGGAACTCGAATGCTACATTCAAAAATACCAACCCCAACAGGAGGAGAAATAGGATGATCACAAGGACAGAAATTGCATTTTTTAAAATCAATTTCGAATGCATGCAAGAAACTGGAATTCACATTCCTAATTTCTGCGTGGCTTATCGAACGTGCAACAAGTGCATTCAAGAGCCTATTTTTAGATATTTCCCCTCACTGCAGCAAGATTCTTGGAGAAAGTGAAAAAATCTTCGAGGACCGAACACGGTGACCGATTTTGCTCAATGGATCTTAGATCTCATCAAAGTAACATGGAACCAGGAGGACATCCAACATTACGGAGATTTCCATCGCTATGCCACGGTGATGGCTCACGATTTATCTGGATACAGCGGGCAATTTCTTTTGAAATACTATACAGAACAAAGTACGAAAGGTTCTAAATTGACTTTAAACAGAGGCAAAATCATTTTCATCCAAGTGGGACAAGTGCAATTTAAAGATCTGCAAGATGTCTTGGCTCCACGCTACACCTTCTCTGGATACAGCGGGTAATTTCTTTTGAAGTACTATACAGAACAAAGCACAAAACATCCTAAATTGACTTTTTTTGAACAGAGCCAAAATCATTTCCATCCAAGTGGGACAAGTGCAGTTTAAAGATTCGATGTTGGTTTGTTTTTGTTTTTTTCGTTGTTTTTGTTTTGGAGGGAATGTGTTTTTGGCCATGCCATTGATCCGATCGCCTAAAACGTTTGGAATGATAGAAATGGCCAGAGGCTATTTTCTGCACTTTTTCAATACTAAACCAAGTCAACACGCTGTTCTACCCCATTTGCTTGATTCTCACTTCTACGACCCCGACAACATGTGTACTGGACAACGATATGCTCTCTACGCTTGGTACCACACACACGCTTCGGAACTCTTCGACTTTCAAAAAGAAATTTTATTCCTGGGAACTATTTCCTTAATGTTGTTCTTTTTCAAAAATCTTGCGTCCAAGCACTTAAGCCCGTCTTTTATTTCAAGACAGTCACCTGCTCCCTTTTACTTGTTCAACGAAGAAAGCACTATTCTCTATTTTTACCCACAGGCAAATCAAGGCTTGCCCTTCTCGCAGGAAAACTCTCAGACTAAAGAATTTCGATCATGGTCGTCACTTTAAATTCACATCACTTCCAAGGTGTATGCCATAATTTAAATTGACCAATCGTAATCAGCGGTTCCTAATGATTCCCTAAGATAACTATTTCTTTCATCAGATTTGGAAAAACTATAATCTGAGAAATATGATGCATATTAACTTAACTTAATGTGTGATTGTGCGAAGTGTAGAGCGACCGAGAACAGAACAAACTGTCCCCAAAACACCAAACAATGTTGCATACTGAATTGTTTGTTTTTTTATTTGCATTTTTTATCGATGAATTTAATCATTTTATGTATGTTTTCCTCCTTTGTGTTACATTTTAAAAAAGATTTTGGAATAAACGTGTCCTGAAAATGTATAAAAACTGATGTTTTGTCTGTCTTTGTTTCAAAAGTGACATTCCCGACACCTAGGCTACATCTGCTGTCTCTTCCTCTACTTTCAAAGTCATCGACCAAAGTTCGCCCCAGTTCGGAAGCATTGTGTCTTCACCATACCTTTAACATGTTAATTGCTGGACCGAGCGGTTCAGACAAAACCGAATTTGTCAAATGTTTGATCGAGCATAAACATCATTTGATCGATCGTCCATCTCAGTGTATCGTGTAGTTTTACAAAGAGTGGCAATTGGCGTACAGTCTTCTGCAAGAAAGTCAATGCGATTCCATCGTGTTTGTGGAGGATTCCTGGCGAAAACAACGGGATCGTATCTGACTCCAGTCAAACAAGTCTGGTCATTTTCGATGATATGTTAGGATAAGACGAAGAAAAAAAATTAAAGTATGATTTACACGCAAAGGCCATCGTCGCAATAACAGTGTCCTTTACAACACTTAAAATTTGTTTTTAAGAAGTAAAAGTCCATCGTACCAACAGTCTCAATGCTCATAAATCGCAAATGCATGTGTTAGCCAAACGGTTAGGAGCACATTGGCTGACACATGCGTACAACGATGACACTCAAACACCTCACGCCTATTTAATGGTGAATTTAAAACCCACCACCCCTGACTATTTGCGATTTCGTACATATCTGTCACCACTGATGTCATGACAGAGGGCCTGTCGTGTACACATCGCCGTCGACTTAACAACAACTAAATTCTATAAAAACATCGGACACGTTTGGTCTGTCTCACACATCGTCAATGCGCCATCCCTTGATCCTCATCTTCCCGTCAAATTTATACTTGCCTTGTACGGCATCATTCGAGAACAAAATCCACAAATACGTGCTCGTGTCTTAAAAGCAACATTGACATCCCCTGATTACAGAACTCGTGAAAGCTACGGCTTTGCCAATAGCTCAAAGATAAGAAGATCATGAAGTTAAAATGAGGACTCCAGTATCAAAAGATCTCAGACGTGACCTTTGGAATCTGACGGAATGAAGAAAACAAGCTTTAGTGCCTTACAAACAATGGATGAAATTGCATCGTTAGCAAGAACAACGAACCCCACATTTATCTCCCAATCATCATTTGACCTAGATGTCCCAGCTACAACACGAATTGCAGTTGTTGAAGAATCGAATTGATTTGTAATAAATATAAATATCGCAACGGTACAGTCAAGTGCTGCAACTACTTACACCCTTTCGCCAGAAAGTTTTAGACGAAACATCTCCACCGACTCTGAAAGATTTTAAGACCCTGATGGAAAGTTCATTACCATCCCCACCTCCAGTAACCAAGACAGAAAATGGAGAAGAAGAAGAGTTTAAAGCTTCACCAGAAAAAGTACGCATGTTAGCAACACCACATGAAAAGGTACACATTTAAAAGAATTATCTACATCCAGAATTGGTTCGATTGAAGAGATGATGGCGAAACCGTCTTCAACAGAAGTGAAACAAGAACTGATTACCCCTGTTCAGATATCTTCTTTCTCGACACCTATTGCTCGCCGGACACGCATAGCATTACAATCCAAGAATTACCACATGAAGAAAAGAGCAGCATCCGTGAACAGTGGGTGACTTGTTAAAATAAGAAAAAGGTCCTGATGGAGAATGTGTTAGCCAGCATTTGCTACAATCCATTCCATTCTTCAGGTTCCTGCGTTGTTCAAAATTTGTATCGGGCTGCCATACCCATACTCAAAAGTGCCAGTTTACCTAAGTGCAACGATGTCTACAAGAACAAGCCAATATCTAACACAAACCCATTCAGCAAAAATTTTACCGGAGTCGTACTTGAGTGGAGAAAATAATATTAAAGTTTAAAATTCCGAATAATTTTCAATAAATATATTAATCCAATAATTCTGTATGAGTACTAGTATCTTCCAGGAAAAAAAATCACTAATTCCATAAAATAAGTAATTCAACTCAAACTGGTTACAACAAGACACCTTTAAATATCAATAGCATAAAGCCCAAATGACTCAATCTTATGAAGAAAGCCGTTGACTTAAGACGCAAATCAGATTCCCGTATAAGGGTTACGTGGTCATTTCTAGAACAAGGTAGAAACAGTTTTTATATGACCATTATCATGTATTCAGCATAGCCTTAACTGAAATCAATTGTTTTTACTCTGGGGAAAATTTGTTTGAAAAATAAATTATTCTAGTTCTGAATCTAGGTCAACCACTAGATACCTAGATACAAGGTTTCTACTACAGGTTGTTTATCAGGTCAAATAGAACTTAACTGAATTTCTAAAAACATTATAAAATCCTGTAGACAAAGTTATCATTAGAATGACATGGAATGGAATAAAATCTTTTAAAGCAAACAGATTAAATTACATATACATAAATACATAACACTTCCCCCATAAAAGAAAAAAATATTTATGACAAAGCTTTCTTTTTACCATATGTTAATTATACATCAAGTTTATAAATAAAGTAACATCAGAAGAACTCTTATTAACTATACAAAGAGTATATGAAAAAAATGTTTATATATACAGATAAGTTCATCTGCTATTAAATTGTATTTTCCCTTGATGTACCTGATATCATTATTATATTCCTGTAACTACAAACTCCACCTTAAAAAATTCTCGAGTCTTCTTTTTTCATCTTGTCGCTGAAAGTAAGAGTGTTGTGATCAGTAAATACAAGAGTCGGAGAAAACGTTGAACTAACGTAAACTTAAAAATGTTGTAATGCCAATATCAATCCAAATATTCCTTCTCGATCGTTGAATAATTTATTTGGTGCTTTTTAATTTTTTAGAAAAAAAGCACACTAGATGATCAACACCATTTCTATAAAGACTGACTGAAATTTGGAGCTGTAAGAACTGGTTCACTCTTAAGTATGGCCTTTAACTGGTCAAATAGCCTCCTGACATTTTTCAGTCCAAAGAAATCAGTTTATCTTGCTCAATAAATTTGTAAGGGGTTCAACAATATTTGAACAAAATTTCTGATAGTATTCAGACACATTCATTTGCTTTTTACTGACAGGCACAGGGAATTCAGAGAGAGAGAGAGAGAGAGAGAGAGAGAGAGAGAGAGAGAGAGAGAGAGAGAGAGAGAGAGAGAGAGAGAGAGAGAGAGAGAGAGAGAGAGAGAGAGAGAGAGAGAGAGAGAGACTTGACTTTAGCATCTATAGGTTTAGCTTATCCATGTCCCACAATGTGTCCTAGAAAAGTAATACAAGCATAGTAGAACTCAGTTTTATATAAATTTATTGTCAAGCTTGCATGAGTGAGTCTGTCAAAGAATTTCCGAATTGTTGATAGACATTTTTTCAAAGTGTCTTTGTAGATGATGACATTGTCGATATAAGCATCACATTTATCTATACCAGAGATAATCATATTCATTAAACGTTGGAATGGGGAATGTACTTGGCGAACGCCTCATCCCAAACTGCATCACTTTTCATTGATAAAGTCCATTTGGGGTCATGAATGTCGAATTTTCCTTTGCCATTTTTGTTAGTGTAATTTACCAAAATCCTTTCAAAGGTCGAATTTGGTGACATGCTACGCATTTCCAATTTTATCAATGAAGTCATCGATTCTTGGCAATAGAAATTATTCTGTTTTAGTCATACTGTTCACCTTCCTGTAATTGGTGCACACACGGAAAGTTTTATCTGGTCTCAGAACAAGTATACATGGTGAATTCCAGTAACTTTTACTGGGCTCAATGAAATCATTCTCCAACAAATACTGATTTTTTTCAAGTTTTCCCATTTCATACGTTTACCTTGTATTTGTCTTGTTTAACAAATTTGTAATTCACAATTTCAACGTCATGAAACAATTAGTTTGTCCTCGTAGGAACATTTGGAAATAAGTGCTCATTTTCAAATAAAAACTGTTTAAGTTCATTCCTTTCTTGCTGTAAATGTGAAATTTTCTGGTTCCAATTATTCATAATTTCTAAATTCCAAAGATTTCTTGTCATTCTAAATCAATAGAGTTACGCTTAAATCCTCAGTGAGTGGAACAGGTACAAACTAAATTAATTCCATTATTTCCCCCCCCTCTCTCTCTCTCTCTCTCTCTCTCTCTCTCTCTCTCTCTCTCTCTCTCTCTCTCTCTCTCTCTCTCTCTCTCTCTCTCTCAATGTACTGGTACTCCTATAACTTATTTTGAATCATTGAACTCATTCATTTCCTTCTTAACTTTGCAATGACCGTAATACCTATTTTTAAGAAGCTTTTGAAGAATGAGTAAGAGAGAAAGGACTCTATTACTACACTCAAAGAACTCTTCGTTTAAGTTATGTAAAAAAAATCATAATTTCACTTTTGGTTTGAATTGCTGAATACCAAATTCGAACATATTAAGCTGGAAAAGTCCAGACAAAATATTTATCCTTGATCAGACTAGGCAGCATTATAAAAGCCAAATTAAGTTAAAAACTTTATCAGAGCTTTCAGTATGGTATTAGTTTTAATATTCCTCAAAGGAATTGCCTCTGGGAATCTTGTTGACATAATGGTCAACAAGTATTGGTTCTCAGATTTAGTCTTAGGTAAGGTACCAACACAATCTACCATTAATCTGCTAAATGGTTCGTCAAATGCATTATTGGGTTGCTGATGAGCCTTGGGTATCGTCTGATTGGGTTTTCTTACCATTTGACAAGTATGACAAAATTTACAGTATTAAAAATCACTTTAGATTTTAGGGAACAAAAGTGATTCAAGATCTTGTGATAAGTCTTATTAATTCCTAAATGACCAGCCATAGGTGTTTAATGAGCCAGACTAAGATTTTCCTGTATGTAAAATTTTTGAACTACAATTTGAAAATTCACTGACCACTCGTCACAAGAAGATACCTCAGGAGGTCTCCATTTTCACATAAGAATTCCATTTTTAATGACATAACAGACAGGTACTTCAATTGCTTCAGTTTCACTAATGGCCCTCTGAAACAAACGAGATCTCATAATCTTTTTCTGTTCGGCGAAAAGTGATTGTCGTTTATCACCTGATTAGATAAAAGAGAATGAGTATTTAAAAGAGGATTACTGTGTTCAATACCATTTGATTAATTCAAACAGGAAGTGGAAGCGACCCCATCAAAAGCCTGACTAATACATTTGCCTGCTAAAGGAATACTTTCCTTATCGAAATCATTCTTAAAAGATTAAAGAGCGCCACCTATCAAATTGTTGTGCTTTTCCCTATCAGTTCCTTTTTTATAGTTCCTGAATTTTTGCCGGTAAGCCTCAGGGACTCAGAGCATAACCCTTTAAGATGCATTCCTTAACCAAATCATAGTCAGCACTTTGCTGTATTTTAGGGATGTCCAATGCTTCCTTGGCCATTTGAAATTTCAGCAACTTTTTCAAAATAATGAAAATATTTTTCTACTTCTTTTTCGCTAAAATGTTGTCAAGCCTAAAATTCTTAGTAAGCTCAAACCTTGAATTTGTATGGAAGTGGGAACGTGCATTTCAATTGCCAGCTCTATGTTTTTAAATTCCAAATTGCTCTCTCTCTCTCTCTCTCTCTCTCTCTCTCTCTCTCTCTCTCTCTCTCTCTCTCTCTCTCTCTCTCTCTCTCTCTCTCTCTCTCTCTCTCTCTCTCTCTCCTAATTGCATTAGTTCTTTTTCTTTCTGTAGCTTTGTCTTTCGCTTTGTCTATCTCAAATTGTAACTGCATTGGTTTTTCTTTTTTTTCTGTAAATGCAAATGCATTTGTTTTTTTTATCGTTCTGAACTTCAGCTTCCTGAACTGCAATTCCAATTTGTATTTTAATTTTGATTCCTTTGCTTTTATATCAGATTTAGACACAGACTTAATATTCAAAACCAAAACACTTCTATCGAAAAAATTATTTTCTGCCAAATACTGGACCAAAATGTTATTTATGTCTTGCTTAGTTAAGGAAGCTTTTGTCTCAAAAATTGTCTTGCATGTTCAAGCAATTCATCTTTTTTTAAAAAAACAATACAATGTTCCTGGGTAGGATTTGAAAGAAACATTTCTCCTTTTGGTCGCATTGTAAAAAGCTTGTTAATTTTACTAAAGATTTCAATGCAAATATGAAATAATAATTCGGACTTTAAAAATTTCTGAAAACTAGGGAAATTTAAATTTCTAAAAACAATTTTCTGAAATAATTGAGCGAAATTTCTTATATCTAAAGGACAAGGCCCCAATTTTCTTTGTTAAGGCTCATGCAAAAGTAACAAGAAAAAAGTGTAACCAACGAGCTTTGTCAAATTTAACAAAATAATTTATTTCCATAGAAAAATAAGGTATAAATGAGAAAAGGGTCTTACGGTTTTTGAATCAAGCCTAAAATTAATTCGAGAATTAAGAGATATAAGTCCTATCAATAAAAAGTCCTAAATGAATCCCAGTCGAATGCCGATGAAATTCCAAGATGGAAGGCGATGACGTCTTCGATATACTTCATAATATTGCCGTCTCAACATTTTCTTGTTGAATCAAAAAGAAAAAAATAATATTCCAGTTTATAAGTCCGAAAAAATTTCAATAAATGTCTTTCTCCAAGAACTCTGTAAAGGACCATTTATATGTATGTTTTTGAGAGAAATGAATTGCTAATTCCCAAAAAAATTAGAAAATTTCAACTCAAACTGGTCACAAAAAACACCTTTAAGTCTCAAGGCATAAAACACAACTGGCTTGATTCTTATTATAACATGAGTATTAAGCTTATCTAAAACGCAAAACAGATTCCTGGATGGGGTAACGTGATCACATTCTAAAAGCTCGTGGAAACTTTTTCATATGTCTAGTGTTACGTACTATATTATAGCCTTAGCTAAAATCAATGATTCCCACCTTGGAAATCAATAATAAAAAGTCGTTTTCTCAAAAACTGGCACTAGTCAGCAAAAGATACAATGTTTTAAACTGATTAGTGTTTATCAGGCCAAATAGAACTGAACTGAATTTTTAAAAATCATATTAAAGTAGACAAAACTTTCAGTACAATAAGATGTAATGGAATAAAATTTTAAAAAAATGAAACTAACAAATAAATAATTTAATTACATGTACACAACAAGAGGCATTATCAGTCTGCTACCTGTATTAAACAAAATATTTACAGCGATTTTTAATAGCAGAATTATTGAATTGGTGGTTGAGAACGATTTACTGATTTACTGGGTGAAGAACAAGCTGGATTATAGCGGGTTCTTATAGACATTACTTTGTAAATATTTAAGAAAACATTTGAGTCAATGCAGTATTTATAGAATATGAAAAAGCCATTAATAGGATAGAGAGACGACAACTTTATCCAAAAGATAATGAAAATATTAGAGGAAAAATTTTAAGAATCACTACGACAATTTATAACGATGCCAAAACCTTTCTTAAGTCTAACAATTTCATTACCGGTATGTTTAATTGTCCTTTTGGCGTATGCCAAAGCTGTGTTGTATCACTATACTTAGAGTGATGAACTTGCCAATCTAAGATAACAAAGCAAGGCATACAAATATTTGTTATGAAAAAAAGATTATGCTAGATTTGTAATGTTAACATCGAAAATGAATTGAATTTAATTCATGTTTGTGCGTCAAATGGAGAATTAAGAAGAAAATATTTACCCATCTTTGTGAATGCTTTAGATAACGTTATAAATATGATACTTAAAAAATTTCTGAAGTCAAATTTAGTACACTTTCCTATAAAAGCCTTAAAGATCAGAAAAGCCGATCGATCATCTGCAACTCCTGCTATATAATCACTAGACCAATATCACAAAACTTCTGTTTGCTCCATGCGGGCGTTTGGATTCTTTTTTATTTTTACCTATTTTTTGCTGTGAGATATACAATTATATATATATATATATATATATATATATATATATATATATATATATATATATATATATATATATATATATATATATATATATATATATATATATATATATATAAATTGCTTGAAACATTTTTAACGGATACAGTGGTTTTATTTTCTGATACATACCGTAACGCCTTTTTCTACCGCATCGTATATGGACAGTGCCAGATTAAACCAAGTGGAGGCCCATAGACAGTCGAAATCTCGACCTAAGCCCCGTAAATTATATCCTAAAACATCAAGAACAAATCTATTTAATATTATTTTGATCTTCTGTTGTTGCAGGGCCACTAAAGGACGTGGGGCCCATAGTAGGCCGGTGCCTACTCTGATTATTGGGTAATCCTATGATAATGGGTCACTGGCCTTTATTGCAGATAAACTGAGTGAGTGAGAGAGAGAGAGAGAGAGAGAGAGAGAGAGAGAGAGAGAGAGAGAGAGAGAGAGAGAGAGAGAGAGAGAGAGAGAGAGAGAGAGAGAGAGAGAGAGAGAGAGCTATATCTTCTGTATATCTTCTGAGCTTAAAATATACAACAAAAAAGTATTTATATAACAAATTCATACACATGTCATCACTTAATCTGACTACGTACTCGACATAAAATGTGTCCTTCTATAAAAAAAATATATTATAGGCAACTTTATAAGCAAGTATTCTTTAACTAAATATTAAAAGTTTACTTACATATTCTAAAATAATTTATTCGCAATTTTCTTCAGAGCAATTTAAGCACACTATTATTGGCTTCGTAGGTGCTAAAACGAACTACGTGATTGTTTCAGTCTGATTAAATCAGACCTCCACGGACTTGCGTGATGGACAGTGGAGATCTGATTTTAAACAGATTGTGTTTAAATTAAGACTAACAATACAGGGTAAGTAAATACATATAATATACGATTTAAAGCGGGGTTACCGTTTCCTGTTTTATAATACACAATAAAACAATTATACCTGAATGGCTTAATTTGGTTCCCGTTTAATGGCACAGCAACACATGCAGATTATATAGTGTCAAGACAAGAATACAATAATAAACTATAGTAGATCCCACTGAGGAACAGTGGCTCATGATACTTGAGTTGAATGCAAGCAACAGTTCAAGGTACACGGCTGGATTTAACGACTATTTGTCTCTCAAGAGACAGAGTTTTAAACCACAAAATTAATTTGGAAAGGACATTTTTGTATAGTATATATGGTATAAATTGTTTCTTAATGGTAAAGTGCCATTACACTTTAATAATATCACACACCCGCCCGTAACCATGTAGCCATTTTTGCGCTTTAGTGCCGTTAAACCTTAATAGAAACATGGGTTTCAAAATGTAGGATTTCAGTCTCTCAGTCTATCATCTGCTCTGTAAAATCCCGCATAGAATTTAGTCTTTAAACCCAAATATATGCATGCTCGTAATTCAAATTTCTATCCACCTTCTGGCATATAAATTCTTCTTCGTCTAAAAGAAGCAAAAGTCTGTCTTGTGAAAAATAGATAATTCTATGTTATTAAGTTATCGCGTTAGTTAGAAAGCATAATCCTCATAATCGATGCATGAAGAAAACCCATAGAAAAACGACATCTTAAACTTTGAGAAGGTATAACAACTGAGAAGGACTACGAGAGAGAGAGAGAGAGAGAGAGAGAGAGAGAGAGAGAGAGAGAGAGAGAGAGAGAGAGAGAGAGAGAGAGAGAGAGAGAGAGAGAGAGAGAGAGAGAGAGAGAGAGAGCTGTCGAATCAGCAAATATAACCAATAAGTTCTTAGAGCTTTTAACTTCTATAAAGCTGCGAACTTTCAGGGGTAAAAAGTTCAGAAAACGGATGCATATTAAGAAATTAAAACAAGCACTGTTACTATTTAGTCCATAATTCATAACATTAAAATACAGTGTTGATATGCAAATATTGTTGTATACGGCATACAAAGATGAATGATCTGTCTGTCTGTCTCTCACACACACATTAAACAAAAATTCTTACTAATTAATAGTCCTAACTAAATAAAGACAATGATTGAGTCTTCATCAGTTTTTACACTCCCCTACAAATTTATATATTGTTATATGTTTGAATTTTCTCCATATAGCGATGAGAGTAGACTAATCAACAACGTCAGCAAGCTTTCTCAGGACCCACGGTTTATTAAGTAGATAGTATACTGAATCGAAACAAGACCATTTCATTTTGAGTTGGGGAAAGGATTTGTGTTGTTCTTGAAAGCATGAAAAAAACCCTGTAAGTTTATACATGTTGCAAATAAATAAAAAAAATATTATATTAGCTTTAAAAATTAGCTTCAGATACAAAAATTGATCCTGTTTCCATTTGATATAATGTACGCATTTCATTTATCACTACTAGAGAAATTAAAACGAGGGCTGCACAAAGAGAAATTAAAATTACTTAAATAGTTATTTCTTTGCTTCTGGATCTGGACCAAAATTATAATTTGGTGCTGAAATGCTCAAACAGATTAGGCCGGATTAATCCAGACAATAAACATTGCAACACCCTATTGTTACGACTCTGTGGTCTTAAAATAAATAAAACAAAAGAGCAAAACCCCCAAAGTTTTATTAAATTCAATAAATGATTTATTTCTCTAGAATACAAAGTGAAAAAAACTTAAAAAAGAACAAATGGTATTATGAATTAAATGGCAGATGGTCCTATATGTGGGTGACATGACCTTCACCATGTTACTATGCTTTGGTTATGGCTATATCTGAGATGATATATATTGCCTGGATAAAGCCTAAAATAAAATATGAAACTAATGGATGGAATAACAGAGATGTTAGCAAAAATATAGAATAGAACAACGCAAGCTCCCATATGTAAAATATATCAATTTAATCAAATATATAGCAAATGAAATTGAACGTGACATTCGAATGATGTTTTCTCTCACAAATACAATTACAAAATTTATGAGAAATGCAAATATTCGTTCTGTTATATTGATAAACAAATTTCATCATAGAATCTAGTGACTGATGGAACTCAAATTGCCTGCATCACTCGATTGCTTCCGGTCCATTGAAGATCTCTCTCTCTCTCTCTCTCTCTCTCTCTCTCTCTCTCTCTCTCTCTCTCTCTCTCTCTCTCTCTCTCTCTCTCTCTCTCTCTCTCTCTCTCTCTCTCTCTCTCTCTCTCTCTCTCTCTCTCCATATTCTTCGGGTCATCAACCATAACTTGGTGTAATCTTAATTCCTTCCCACTGTGCAACCCAAGCATGTAGCTATTTTCCCTTCAAATAAATATAATACTCAACTTGAATATTTGTAAAGTTTTCTTTTCCTGGGATCGAACAATATCCACACACTTTTTACGTAATATATTCTTTTTGTAATTCAACGGAACTAAGCTAGTGTGGTCTGTTTGCAATCTGATACTGGTTTAAGATCGTATTAACATAAAATCGATGAGGTTTTTTATTTTAATCTTTTTAAATTCTAGCTGTTAGTCACATTCCTAACTGGAATCATGACATAATTAGAACTCTTAAATAGCTATTACATCCAAATGTGAGCTGTGAATTACTATCTGAATGTTGTTGGTGGATAAACGCCGATTTTCTGGTCAAAGTTTTAACTTGCATTCCATAGAAGTCAGAACAATTTTCTCGAATCCGTCTTTTTTAATAACTATCCTAAAAAATATAATTTTATAACATATATTTCAAATGGTTGAAGATTTCCCAAAAATTGTCTATGACTTTTTCAACTTTGTCATTTTCCGCCACAAGACCTTACGTTCACATGCCTCTCACCTGTGTCCGAACGGATTTTAATAAGTTTCATCCATCGTCCCGCAACAAAAATAAGAGAAGTTATCCATTGCAAGCTACCTGTTTATTGCGAGCCTAACCATTATGTCAGTCGTAATAGTTACATGTCATGCTGATCACGACAAAATCGGTTGAGACAAAACATCTACAAAAATGGTGCACCATTTTCGAATGTTGTATGACAAGTTTAAATATATTGAATTCCGAAAAAGTTTCAATGGAGATCCTAATGAATTCCACTTAGAACGTGTTGATGTACCAGTCACCTGGAATATTGTGATATGATAACAGTCTTGATATATCAGTAAGATATATTTAATTACAAAATAGTGGTTTTAATCCAAAGTGAAAGAACACATTGTAATTACAGTGAGTAATTTTAATAAAAGAACTGCTCTCTATAATAAAAACTTACACAGCAAACGGATTTATTCCACTTTAGACATGAATCGTTAATTTTAGCTATGCAATATTTAGTTAACAAATTAGCAAGACATTAGTCTTATAGACTATAAGCTCCATTACTTACCAATGTACCCACAGAATAAAGATATACGAAACAATATAATCATAGAGAAAAGTCAACAGACATTACAAATTAAAGATCTATAACATCTTCCCTCAACACGAACAATGCAAATGCACCAATAATTAACGTCATATGTTCCCATAGTGTCCACCACACACACACACACACACACACACATATCTATATCTATCTATCTATCTATCTATCTATCTATCTATCTATCTATCTATCTATCTATCTATCTATCTATCTATCTATCAATCAATATATATATATATCAATATATATATATATATATATATATATAAATATACATATATATATATATATATATATGTATATATGTGTGTGTGTCTGTGTGTGTGTGTGTGTGTGAATATAAAACAAATAGCAACTTGCGGATTAAACGACAACACGTGGCGCTGGCACCTACTAACCTAAGAAAGGACTATATCAGTTTAAAGTGATGCCATTCGGGTTAGTAGGTGCCAGTGCCACGTATTGTCGGTAATGGGCAAATTGCTAAAAGGTTTAGCAAATGTTGATAGCTACACGAATACTTGGAGTGAGCATGTATCTGTCATGACGGAACTCTTTGATAGACTGAGCAAAGCGAACCTCACAGTGAGACCCACTAAATGCAGTTTTGCATATACAGATTTAGTGTTTAGGTCATATGGTCAGTGGTTCGGGACATTTGAAACCCCACCCCAAGCAAGTGTAACGCACCAAAACTAGACAACAAGACATGTTCGTTCATTTTTAGGTCTGGTAGGATTTTATAGATAAGATAATAATTTTTTATTTCAGACTGCATAGTCCATACATCTAAATTAAAATACGGATATAGAGTAAAACATAGAAATTTATACCAAACTTTGCAGCCATTGCTAGCCCATTGTCTGATCTAATAAAGAAGTGGCAACCAAAGAAAGAAAAGTTAATTAGTGCACCTATATCGAAAATGCCAGATGTAAGCAAACCCTTTATTTTAAGGAGAAACGCATCTGAAATTGGGATGCTAGCGGTTTTACTACAAGAACAATATGTAAATAAGTTGCCCGTAGCTTATTCAAGTAGGAAATTGCTACTCAGGGAGAAAAAAACTATTCACTCATTGAAAAAGAATATTTAGCCGTAGTGTGGGGAATTGGGAAGTATCATGCGTATCTTTTTAGGAGAGATTTCATTCTCGAGACTGATCTCCAACCCCTATTGTAGTTAAACAAGACCAATGTCACTAATGCTAGATTGATGCGTTGGGCACTGACATTGCAACCTTATCGCTTCCGTGTAGAGGCGATAAGAGGAGTTGAAAATATAGGGGCAGACTACTTGAGTAGGGCATGATTGTAATTCGGATAAATGTTACCCAGTATATAAAATCCAGATTACTATACAATTATTATAGATATTGTAATGTAATATTAGTTAATTTTGTTATTCTGTAAAGGTTAAATAAAAAAAACTGTGAGCATTTGTTTTTCTTGGTGGGAGATATTGTCAGAGAATAAGGCTATACATAACTTGGTTTTGCCTAGAATCTATTTTCACCTTAATCGTTGTACAGGCGTACAACGTTACCTGGGGTGAATCAATCTGCTCCAGGTAACGTGATTTCGAAATTACATGAAGGCGAAAAGTAACGGAAAAGCATGGTTCACATGAACATTTGACCATAAATATTACTCACTCCTTTGGATTTAAGCTTGATACATTGTGAACTGAGACGCAAGTCATTTGAAGTTTGTCAGTGGTGGGCGTACTTTCCACCATCGTCTCAGGCCATAGGGGTAAGTGTCAAAAGTTGGTTTATATGATTTGTGAAACCTTTTCATGGTTTTATGTTATGTTGTGTGATAAAGCTTTGTTACACTGCTTACTTTGCTAATACATACTAATAATAATTCTTTTTGGTTTTGTTTTAGCCTATTGTAACCTGTTGGACACTATTGGGCATTAGTGGACACTATGGGAGCTTAGTGGACTCTATTGTAGCCTTTTGGATAAGGACATTATGGGATCTTAGTGGACACTATGGTAGCTTAATGGACATCAAGGGAGCTTAGTGGATATTATTGGACATTATTGGGCAGACGGAGTCTATTGGAGCTGACGATGTCTTATGGGAGATCAAGTGCCCGATAAGAGCTGATTATAGCTATCCATGGTTGAATGTAGCTATCTGTATTGCACCATGCCGTCTACGTCTATGTGTATGAATACATGTATGTATATGAATGAATACATATAAGGGATACGTGATGTATATAAACGTGGATCGATAAGAAAGGGATAGGATGAAACCGCAGAGTTCAAATTCGTATATTGAATTAATTGTAGTCAGTTTATCAAGTGAATGACTATTCCAGTTTACAGTGATGCGTGTTCATCTGTTTGTGTATTTGTTGAACGCAGTATTTAGTCGAAACAATAATAATAACATCATGAGTATTGCTCATTCATTCTTAAGAGATTTTGTGAATCTCAAAGCTTAATACCTACAAGAGATTAATTGAATTTCATTTTTCATATTTCATAATACCTGATATATTTATTTTAGGCTAGAGGCCAATGAATCATATTTTTGTATTTTGTTATCTTTCTTTATAATTTCATGAGTGTGTGTGTAGGATAAATTGCATCAATTTTATGATAGGACTGTGAGATTCAGTGTATTTGTTTTATCTTCACATCTATATCTAGTATTTCATTTTATAAATTTATTTCATCGCTGTGTGTTTGTTGTTATTCATTTAGTCCAAACAGAGAAATCCCACTCGGTTTCAATTATGCTACAAAGATAATGTCTTATGATTGACACAAAATATAACAGAATCAATTGATTACTTCATCGCACGTAAAAGTGCATCTGCAATTAGATAATCTTTTCTTTCATGTATCTCATATCAAGGCTGTATTCCTGAAAGATCAAATTACATCTTCACCATCTTTGGTTTTGCTAATGAACGTAAGGGCTTGTGATCGCTGAATACAACGATCAATCGTACAACACGTTTTAAAATGTTCCAAAACATATATCGAAGCCAAACAGTCCTTCTTATTTATGAGATAATTTTACTGGTGCTTGTTTATTTTGTTTAAAAAATAGCATAAGAGATATTATCCACACCATTTTGATCTTCTGCAGTCAATACTCGACCGACCCCTACATCACTTGCATTTATATTTTCAATGATTGAAATTTGGAGCAGAAAGAACCGGTGCACACGCAAGAATGGCCCTTAATTTATGAAAAACCTCCTGACATTTCTCAGACCAATAAAACTCGATTTTCTTACTTAACAAATTGGTCAGGGCTTCTGCATTATGGGTGAGACTGAGCAGATTTTCCGATAATATGCAGCCATAAGTCAAGTTCAAATAAGATGCTTTTTACTGATAGCATGGGGAATTCAGACATAGCACTGACCTTAACTTCTATAGGTTTAACTTGACCGAGTTCCTCAATATGTCCAAAAAATGTTCCGTGATAGAATAGCTGGAAAGATATACTCATATTCACATACCATCTGTTTCAGTTTAGTCTTGTCTTGTAGCTGTAGATGTGAAAGTTTCTGGTCTAGATTCTCTGACATTTCTGATTTCCGAAGGATGGTTAAACCAAAGTCTACAATCAGATTACACGATATCGTTTAAATCCGCAGTGTGTAGGACACTTCCAACTTAATTGATTGAATCATTAACATGGTTATTTTTATCAACATAATCCTTACATTTACATTTATATTTGGTTTAATTGTTTATTAGTTTAAAATTTTTTATTGGATTATATGCTAATATAATGTAATATACTGACTTGACCTTGTCCAAAACTGAGTTCATTTCTGCTCGACCAAATTGACTGTTTTAAATATTGTATTCATTGTAAACAACAAATGCATAGCAAATTATTCTCCGTGTATGGGTTTAAATATAAGGATCATTATAAATAAAAGAGATAATTATGCTGATTTTGGTAAAAGTTTTGGAGTTTCCTAAGTGAATTATATGCAGTTCAGGTTATTGTTTTGTAAACATCAGGATCATTCTAGAAGGTTATAGTCCATTAGATAATTATTATAGGAAATGCTAAGTGTGACCCAAAGTCTAGTAGAGAACAATATAATCTTTGATTTTGAGGACTTGTTTATTCGTGCTAGATCTAGCACTTTAAAGCTCTATTATGTTGTGACCGGTTAGGCTGCATGTTATTTCTTCAAATTACTGATTTCAAGTGATTATTTCCTCTGGAAATACACGAGTGCCCTGATAAAATTCTTGGATAGACAGTGAAATTCATGGTATATTTAAACCTGGAAATTATATTTGTGATTCAACAGAAGATAGTTGACACATCAACACTTGAATGGCTGCCACAGACACGTCATCTACTTCTGTTGTGAGGATATTTCCTGAACTGTAGCTTAAATATATTCATGACTTAAAATTACTAGGATTTTTGTTTTTAATTCTTGGATTATTTTGAGATTAATTGGGATTTTTTCAATATTGTGGGTTCTTTGTTCTCATTTTCACTTTATGTTCGTGGGAAATGAATTAATTGTTAAATTTTACAAAACCTGTTGTTGTTCACTCTTTTTGGTTACTTATTTGTATAGCATAGACTCCTTACACTGCTACTTCACAGGCCTTTGACTACTTATTTTTGAAATCGGAGACCTCATCAAGAAGGCTAAGTTCTGAAACTTCGGTTAAAAGAAGTTTCTTTTTAAATAACTTCAATGATCAGCGAACCTATTTAAAGTGAAATAAAACCTAATGATTCTTGAACTGATTCCCTAGCAGCAAACAACACTCATCCCAATCTTTTCCGGTGTCAAAGCAATATGTCCGAACCATATTCTTTAAAGTCTGAAGAAATCTTTCTAAAAGCACCCATTATCAGGGTGATATGCAGAAGACTTAAATTGTTTGATACCCAATTCACACATAATTTGTTAGGAAATCCCAGACATGAAATTCGAACCTTGATCACATTTGACGGATTTTGAAAGCCAAGAAAGCGTAGAAAAACTAATAGAGTTATTCCGTAAATCTTGTGGACGCACCCATTATAGTCAGCAAAAGTATTGGTTGCCTGACTTGATCTTAGGTAAGGGACTAACACAGTCTACTATTATTCTGTTAAATGATTCATTAAATGCAGGAATAAGATGCAGATGAGCATTCGGCATTTTCTGTTTGGGTTTTTCATACTCTGACAAATGTGTCAAGATCTACATTATTTGGAAACACCACTTTCAATTCTAAGGGCAAACAAAATGATTGAAGATCTTTTAATCATTCTTACTGACTCTTAAATGACCAGCCTAAGCAGTTTCATGGGTTAAACTAAGAATATCCTGTCTATACTACCATTTTATAGCTGACTGACCACTCGAATCAGCGAGTACCTTAGTGGTCTCCATTATTCTCATAAGTACAGCATATTTCACAGAATAACAAGTTGGTATTTGTGTGGTTTCATTTTCACTAATATTCCTTTAAACCAACAGGAGATCGATCTCAGAATCTTGTTCCTGTTCGACAATAAGTGGTTGTTGTGTGTCACCCAGATTAGAAAAAAAAATGGGTGGTAATGACAGGATCATCGTGATTAATACGTCTTGATTGCTCTTTGGTAAAGGTGACCTCATCCAAAGACGGACTAATAAACGTGTCAGCTAAAGGAATATTGTTCTGACCAACATCATTCTCAAGAGCTCTTTTGCAACAGATGTAGTAATTGTAAAAGCTGGGCATAAATCGGGGATTTCAATCAATTACAAGTACAGTAATCAGAACCTAATTTCCAGCTAAGTCGTTGTCTAGTAATAAATGAACACCCTCCGACAGTCATGGGCCCTTGAAACTAAGTCTGATGTCAAATTTTTACAATGGAAAGATACATTAACAAAGCTGTACTCTACTCCTTGCATAAAATCACTTTGACTAGAAGACTTCTCAGATAAGATGAAATACTTAATAATAAAAGAATGTGAGAAGTTTCTATTTCTCTCAATATTTTAATAGATAGGATTGGCAGACTCACTAATACGTGATATAGAACCGTTCGACAGAAAGAATTGATAATTCTCTATATTAATATCAGAATGAGGTTTCTTTGACCGAAAAATATTGTTTCCAATACCTAACCATACTATTGACCAATATGAGTTTCCTAAGGTTGTTATAATATTTTTTAACCTTTTAAGATGCACATCACCTATGAAATATTTGTTCTATTCCTAAGGTTGTTATAATATTTATTAACCTTTTAAGATGCACATCACCTATGAAATATTTGTTCTATTCCTATTCCTATATGAAATATTTGTTCTTTTCCTCTATAAACACGATATTTGTTTAACTAGTTTGCTTTCTTATTACAGTAACTAATCCTTTGTCGACACACAAAGAAATAACAGGGCACCTAATCATATGTATACTTGTGTACCAACTCATACATTATCCTTAGCTACTACATGATTAGCTCTGTACCGATAGTTAAGTGTAGACTTCACTAGCTTTGCCACAATGCACACCCTGTAAAAACAAAATTTAGTCCTGTATTGACCATTTCAAATTTTCAGCAATTATTTTTTAAATGAGGAAAATAACTGTCTATTTCTTTTCTTGAAAAGGGGTACTAATCTAGCATTTTGGTAACATCAAAACCTGAACTTTTGTGTAAAGCATGGAATGCTTTCTGTTTGCGATTTAAAAATGTTTTAATTTTAACTACATTGCCATTTCTTCTTTTTGCATCTCTCTCTCTCTCTCTCTCTCTCTCTCTCTCTCTCTCTCTCTCTCTCTCTCTCTCTCTCTCTCTCTCTCTCTCTCTCTCTCTCTCTCTCTCTGATTTTGTTTTTCCATCATTTCTCTTGGAGGCTGATGGTTTCTTAATTCCATTTTTGATCTTTTTTTTAATTTCAATTCTAATACATTCATTTCAGATCCAGATACAAGTTTAGTAATTAAACCCAAAGCACTTGAAAAAAAATATTCCACCAAATATTGTATCAAATTACTATTTAATGACTGTTATAATAAAGATGCTTTTTCATTGGCTATATAATAGTGTTAGGCAAGCTCCAACAACTCCTCCTTCCTTCGATAAATACTGCAACCGTTCCATGGTTGGATTATAAACAAAAGTCTCTCCATATAACATCGTGAAAGCTTCTTGGTTGCCCTATGCGAAATGAAAATAACAGGGACAAAGAAACTTCTGAAACAAAATGAAATTAATTTTCAAAAGTAATTTTAATTTCTCTGAAATATTTTTCGGAAATTCGTATCTCAAACGAGTTTCCAACTTCTATTACGACTCTATGGTCCTTAAACAAGTAAAACAAAGAAGCGAACCCAACACATTTTGTAACAAGTAACAGATAGTTTAATTCTCCAAGTTATAAATACAAATTTAGGAGGAACTTACAGTATTGATATAAATCCAAACTACTTGTAAAAAGTTCTTCACAAGTCCTAATGGAATGAGATTAACCTTAGATTAACCTTAAATGTACTGATGTGCCAAGAGTCTTTATTTTTCACAATATCATTGTCCAGAATTCCTTTGGATAATTTAACAATAGTCTCAGAATAATATTTTAGTCAATAGTCAAAGACCGCTTTGTAACTCCAATGAATAATCCAAACGAATGGTTTGCTCTCAGATTATATCTAAACACACCATTAAGACCATACGTAAGACTCAACATAGCAATATTTTCGTACTTGTGTCACAATGCTTCATACATAACCTATGCCACAACAAAACCCACTTGAGAGAAGAATCTACTGGGAAATCACCCTAAACACAGGTTCATTATTACAATTAATTTAAAAATTTGTCAACACCCATTCATAGTACATATGTACTCTGCAGATACTCGCTAAGGCGAAACACATAATAACATACATAACAATGGTGTTGGTTCTAGCTCATATCATCTTCAGGCATGCACTTATACTAACACTTCACTGAACTTTGTTGTTGTTGATTATTGGTTTCTTCTTCTTCTTCTTCTTCTTCTTCTTCTTCTTCTTCTTCTTCTTCTTCTTCTTCTTCTTCTTCTTGTGTGATTATTTTTCCCATTGTTCGATTGGTTACATTTTAAATTATTCCTACTGATCAAGTGGAAAATAATGAGAAGATATCAGAACAATGTTGTTTAGAATTTCTTGTTAAATAATGTCATAAAAGTCAAGCCTGCATATTAGAACGAGACCGAATCTTCGTTTATATATATATATATATATATATATATATATATATATATATATATATATATATATATATATATATATATATATATATATATATATAAAGAATACAAATCATATGGCGAATAACAACCCTCTCAAGCGTACTGGATCCACCAAGGGATCACGTCTGTCAGGGATTAATTAAAATAGATGCAATAAACTGACGACGAACAGTACGAAACTAGTAACTAACTAGCCTAAGCGCTTTCGACTCCCAATGAGTCTTTTTCAAAGGCAAATACAAAACATAGTTACGACAAACAAATAAACACAAAAACGTTGCGTTTGTAAACCTCTACATTTCTATCTTCACATGTGCTAAAACTATAAATACAACCAGCTTGTATAGACTAGTTGCGGAAACTGAAAACGTTGTATAATTCCCTAAAAGTCTACAAGCCAAAGCGACATCTATTTTTACTTTGTGTACATATGTAACGCAGATTATATCCCGGATATTTGGTTCTATACCGGTTATTCTTATAGTAAAAATTGAAGGATAAGAAGATTTAGAAAATGTTAAATTCTACTAGTGCATAGTTTTCATTTTCTAGTCTTCTTGGTTTAGACCGCTTGGTTTCAATGTTCTAAGGCGGCGTATCCAGTATGATTCCTTTTCCTTCCTGGTTTCGGAACTCCAGCTGTGGTTGTTGGCAATAGCGATAAGTATTATATCACTGAAAGTGTGGCCAGGGGAGGAGAAGTGTTCTGCGACCGGGCTTCTGTACAGCTTTTTTGTCATCCAATCAGATCTATGAAGGTTTATCCTTATGTGTAGCTTTTCAGTTTCTCCCACGTACTGAAGGCCACAGATCTTACATGTGATGAGATAAATCACATTCTCTGTTTTGCACGTTTTGTGTGGACCATGTATGTTTAGTTTTTCTTTAGTCACTGTGCTAGTGAATGTCTTGGTCTCTATCATATGTTGACAGGTTTTGCATCTTTTATCGCCACAGGGTCCAGATTGACTAGGTTGGTTTTGACTAGCGATTGTTGTTAGCTTGGCCCTGACTAGGATGTCCTTTAGGTTTTTTGGTCTCCGGTAAGCTACTACAGGTTTGTTCGGAAGTATTAGGTTTAGTATGTCTGACGATTGCACGGTTGGCCAGTGGTTTGCGATGATTTTACCTACTTTGGGATTGTCTGGGTGATAGGTCAGAATAAATGGTATCCTATCAACCTTTTCTTTCTGTCCATATCTGAGTAGGTCATCACGGTTTGTTTGTTTGGCCCTTTGGATTGCCTCCGCAATCAGGTCTTTGTCGTAGCCTCGGTAAATTAAATGTTTAGCCAGCTCTTCAGACCTTTCTATGAATCTTTCATCGTCGGAGCAAATTCTGCGTATCCTCAGTGCCTGGCTATATGGAATGTTCTTAATGCAGTGTTTTGGATGACAGCTGGTTGGGAGAAGATACTGGTGTTTGTCGGTTGGTTTCGAGTAGATGTCTGTGTGTAATTTGTTTTCCACCAGTCTGGTTGTTGTGTCCAGGAAAACATGGTTTGAGTTGGAAATTTCTGCCGTGAATTTTATTGAAGGATGGAAGTTGTTTGCCTTTGAAATGAAGTCATCCAGACTTTCTCTGGCCAACCGTGCAATCGTCAGACATACTAAACCTAATACTTCCGAACAAACCTGTAGTAGCTTACCGGAGACCAAAAAACCTAAAGGACATCCTAGTCAGGGCCAAGCTAACAACAATCGCTAGTCAAAACCAACCTAGTCAATCTGGACCCTGTGGCGATAAAAGATGCAAAACCTGTCAACATATGATAGAGACCAAGACATTCACTAGCACAGTGACTAAAGAAAAACTAAACATACATGGTCCACACAAAACGTGCAAAACAGAGAATGTGATTTATCTCATCACATGTAAGATCTGTGGCCTTCAGTACGTGGGAGAAACTGAAAAGCTACACATAAGGATAAACCTTCATAGATCTGATTGGATGACAAAAAAGCTGTACAGAAGCCCGGTCGCAGAACACTTCTCCTCCCCTGGCCACACTTTCAGTGATATAATACTTATCGCTATTGCCAACAACCACAGCTGGAGTTCCGAAACCAGGAAGGAAAAGGAATCATACTGGATACGCCGCCTTAGAACATTGAAACCAAGCGGTCTAAACCAAGAAGACTAGAAAATGAAAACTATGCACTAGTAGAATTTAACATTTTCTAAATCTTCTTATCCTTCAATTTTTACTATAAGAATAACCGGTATAGAACCAAATATCCGGGATATAATCTGCGTTACATATGTACACAAAGTAAAAATAGATGTCGCTTTGGCTTGTAGACTTTTAGGGAATTATACAACGTTTTCAGTTTCCGCAACTAGTCTATACAAGCTGGTTGTATTTATAGTTTTAGCACATGTGAAGATAGAAATGTAGAGGTTTACAAACGCAACGTTTTTGTGTTTATTTGTTTGTCGTAACTATGTTTTGTATTTGCCTTTGAAAAAGACTCATTGGGAGTCGAAAGCGCTTAGGCTAGTTAGTTACTAGTTTCGTACTGTTCGTCGTCAGTTTATTGCATCTATATATATATATATATATATATATATATATATATATATATATATATATATATATATATATATATATATATATATATATATATATATATATATGCTTCAGTTATCATCTTTAGATAAAATGCATCAATAATTTCTTGTAATGAATACATAAAAGTAGAGAGTTTGAACGTACTGTAAAACAATTATCTCTTTTGTATAACATCTAAGAACTATTATTCTGTGAAATTTGCCCTGATATTTGCTTGGAAGTAGACTGTTTAGTAAGTATGATGTATTAAGAAAGGGTCACCTCCTGGCCAAAAATTTATGTTCTTTTAGAGAAGAAAGTCAAAATCCGCTTGCCTATGATTGCTGCTTAAATCAGTTCATATATCCGTCATAAAGCTTGAAAACTAAAGAGTAACTCACCGTCTAAACTTGATACAGACTTATGACAACTACACAATATATATTTAGGTCTTGCCCGGGTAACTCACGTCACATGGGGAGTTTTCACAAGTTTTAGAATATCTCTTATGAAACGCGAAATTGCATATATTTTAAAGTATGCATTATAAAAACTGAAAAGAATGTGTGACTAAAATGGTGATATACATCCATGTAAGTAATTTGTTACTAATGGGGGAAAGAACATGTTTGATGCGGCTTAGGTGCATACGACTCAGCTAGACTGGCTCTGCATATTTCTATGCCGCATACAACTCTTTATTTCAGCCCACTTGGAACAAAGCACTTGCAGGTTTCTCTAGGTATTCTTCTATAATCACATGTCTGACAGGTGTCACTTATGTCAAGGTGGTGACCAAAATATCTTCAGTGAAACATATTCGAGAGAAATTCCACTTCCGGAAAAAAAATTAGGATTAAAAAAACTCCAAACAAATACGTGTCATGTTTTAATTATCTACTAGCTTTTATGAACATATTAATGGTCACCGGCCACCTATATTGTACAACCATAGGATATTATTACAGTCGTAAACAAAACGCATTTGTTATGTATGCACACCATAAACTGCTTAATTAGACTTAAAATTCTACTTTTGCAAATAAAAAAAAATATTTGGCAATCTCCGTAAACAATCGATAATTTCCGTGTGCCAAACACGAATATGACGTAGATTTATCCCTTTTATTCATAGTCATTCAAGTGTTTAATTTTCCGAAAAACTTTCTTTACCCGAACAAAGTGAATTCAACTGTGCGATATAATAGGATAAGAGATGGAGAAATTAATGCTGGAATATAGTCAGTTTGGCCCAGGACAATTCGGCGCAACTCGAAAGACAATTCGGCTCGACTTAACAATAGTTTAAACAATTTTTTTTTTAAAATAAATAAATAAATAAATATATAATATGTAAGATACGTTTCAGGAATAGGTTTAATGAAAAAAAAACTAAATTGAAACGAAATTGATATTCTTTCAAAGAAAAAAAGCATACTTTGCAGCATACATGAATGTGAAAGAAAACACAAGCAGACATATCTTGCTCGTTCCAATTAAGATATTTATATACCTTTTTATGCTAAGACTATATGCATCAGCACGACGACATTCTCAATTTATGTCTTTCGGTCAAATTGTCAATATTCATTTATTAAACAATAAAATTTAACCGATAATATTATACAGAATACGTATAATTTTTTCTAAGGGTAGTGTATATAAGATATTAAAACAAATATATTTAAATTTAGACTTCACATTGTAACTCTGCTGGATACAATACACACAGTTACAAGAGAGAGAGAGAGAGAGAGAGAGAGAGAGAGAGAGAGAGAGAGAGAGAGAGAGAGAGAGAGAGAGAGAGAGAGAGAGAGAGAGAGAGAGATTATAATGTTGAGCACTTTGTCAATGTTACTACAATACGAAGCTCTTACTGGTTAATTTTATTGTTTGTTTTTATTTTTCAAGCTGTCTCATTGTGTGTGCGCGTAAATTTAAAGCTTGTCATTACTAGTCTATATCGTCAATCATAGTTGCTCTATTATTCCATACAAACAAGAAAGGAATTCATTTTGTGTTGAATTTGTGCCCCCTTTCCTTGCAAGGTACAAAAAAGATAAACATACTCTCATCTGAAAATAAAATCGAATATACGCACAAACTCCGTGTAGATGCCGGTTTGCTTATGCGTCCTTGCTGAAGGGTGTATCGCTTATGTCAAATAACAAAATCACAAAAGAGACAAAAATATCGCCCGATTGCTTGAAGGCACATGCCATTCATGCATGACGTTACCTGGAGCAAACTGATCAAGATTGTATTGTATTCAGGTTAACTATACGACAGTGACTCGCAAATAAAAATTATTATTTTAAAATACATCAACTGTGCAAATGATAATATTTTCGCTAGCATGGATTAAAAAAGTGTTATTAAAGCAGGTTATTATTGTATATATTATTTGCCCTGCAAAAATAAATTATGATCACATCTGGGAAACAAGTAGAAGCCAGAGTGATGGATAAACACAACTAGCAGCAAGCAATAAACTCTTTCCTTAAACTTTCCCATAGGATATCAAATACAAAGGTGATTTTATTACAAGGCCAACAACCCTGAAAACTGACTTTGGTATCTTTTAAGTGTGCCGATTTTTCGTGTGAAGTCGGCCGACATAAAGAAGTCAAGTTTGGTTCTCTTGTTGTTTTTTTTTTAAAGTATGTAGATTTTTGTTGTTTTTTTTTTAATTTTTTAAAATAAAGTCGGCCGACATAGAGAAGCCAACATTTATTCCTTTCTACCCGTATTAACGGCAATTTTCAAAATAAAATGAAACAAAAAACAGTTTTGAAAGCGGCACAATCTAGTGAGTCGCGCACGGATATAGATATAAAGATGAACAGTAAAATAGCTTTCTGTAGTTTCATCTAAATGTTCCTTATCCATGGTTTATGATGTTTTATTTTTCGACAGCAATCAGCATGTACTTGTCTTGTGAGGATAATTGGGAAATCGCAGTTAAGAGGTAGTAACTGCGTTGTATTCATATTTTTCGAGTAATTAAATTATGATTTCATCTTTACACTTGATAATTTTTTGTGTTCTTTTTGTGCGAGTATAACCACTTTTAATCATGGACTGCAAATCTGGTGTAAACAGAAAAATTCTTGAGTGTGGCCTGTGATCTTTAAGTAAAGCTGCTTTTAGAGTGCAAATTAAACAACTGGTAAATTATTTATATAAGGGGTTAGCCATTTAATGTTTTGGGGTGGGTGGTGGGACTGGGATTTTCTTTTAAGATTAAATATTTTCTTTTCCTTTATCTCAAGATAATTTATAATTTTTTCAGATAATATCATGGATATAATATGTTGTAATTTTGTTACAAATCAGAGCAAAAAAATCAAGTTATTGACACACATAAATTAAATATAAAAGTGTCAGTCCCCAAACACTGAATTGTTGGTCCATGATATAATTGCAGTATACCGTGGTATGCATCGCGGGTACGTTCAAGAATACTGCGGTATACAGCGGTACTAAATTTTTGCGGTACCCAGCTCTATCTATAGATATGGAAAACGACGTCACGTGTCGGGTCTCTTCTGACTGGAACAAGGAACACGTATGTCTGATTGAATTTTGTAATACACGTTTTGCCTGTTGAAACATTTCAATATGCCTCGATCGGGTCATAGGCGATATATACAGCCGTATACTCATATGCTGTCACCTGTTATCAAGACGACAGGACAAGTTGTGGGTAAAACAAGTGCCATCCGCCATCATTTCCAATATGCCCTTCAACCCAGACTGCCTGGCGTATGTGAGGGCATTGTGGGCCATCACCAAGATCGCATGTACTGAGAATATGGAAGAGTGGAATGCATGCAGGAAGAGTGTCTGATGAGAGTATTAGACAATCCTCGAGAAGAAGCTTGCTGAGAAGAAGACAAGCGAACCAAAGCCGCTTGTGTTAACCGATTTTGAGTAAATGCCCAACTGAATCTTTCTAGGGCCACATATCTCGCTAGAAAAAAAGAGAGTAATCATTTTCCTAAATATTTGTCTGTGAATATCCATGTTGCCTGAAACTAAAACTAAAAACCCCAACCCCTTCTCTTGTGCTTGTTTGTATGAGTGAGAACAGTACTGTGTACATAAGCACTTCCTACCGATGTATGTGATAGCATGTTTATATATATGTGTGACAATAAATGAAGAAACACTCCTTTTCATTCAGTTTAATAACCGGGTGTGTATTGGCATAGTAATAAATAATCGGAAGCAAGATTGTAGGGGTGTAATGGTTGTTCGACTGAAGGTCGTGTATAAGGATTTTACTCAAATGGCTAGTGCTGGAATGTGTTTTGTGTCTGGTTTGTAATTAAACAAGGTGTCAGCTAGTAGGGTGTGTGTCTGGATTATAAAGGAATGTGTTGGATACAAGAAAGTTAACCTTACAGTTTTCCCTTTCGTCTAGGCGTGGCCCATCTGAATCTATCACGGTCGCGAAAGCAACAGTTGCGTAGGTGACCTAAATTCTTTCATTCATTCATCTGAATTTAAATTCCTATGGGGCATATAGAGTGGACCACCAACAGAAACCTATGGACAATTTTAACTTGGGATTTCTCTACTGACCCTGAATGGTATTTCATATAAACCTAAGGCGTAATGTTAATACTCCTTGAGCCTCAGGCACATATACTATTTACTTACCCTTGATTTCTTAACGGATATGTTTATTTCCTAATGGTGTTTGCGTTTACAGTGACTCTTTTCAGTAACTTACGTGTTATTTTGACACTGAGAAAGTTTCCCTTTCAACGAGTTACCACAAATCTCTAAGTCAAGAAACGCAGAATGTTAAATTGTTGGTGATTGGTAAGCTTGTCAGCCAATGTTAGAGTTACCCTTGATAACCTATATTTTCAAGACTGAAGCTCGCCTCTGTCTGTGTGGGTTCAACTCTAAGATTCGGCGAATGTAGATAGGTGGTTCTTTCTGCGAATTTCCCGGTTTCTTCCTCCACCATTAATACTGGCCGCCATGTATTGCCTATCATGTGCTGAAAAATGGCGTTTGGCCACAGAACAACAAGAACAACAAGACAGAAGCTTATTGACACGTGGACCTGCCAAAGGGACAATGACAGCAGATATTTTTATTAGCATGCTATCACGATTCACAAGAAAAACGTTGCTAACTTATTATTTAAAATGAGTATTGTAAATGTTCCAGCTGATTCCCACCAACTTGCACACAATCCATGCTGTTGTAATCATTTTTATAAAGCATGTAGTATCGGAACTACATGTTATTCCCACAAATTTGCACACAATCCAAGCTGTTGTAATCATTTTATAAAGCAGGTAGTATCGGAACTACATGCGATTCCCACAAATTTGCACACAATCCATGCTGTTGTAATCATTTTATAAAGCAGGTAGTATCGGAACTACATGCGATTCCCACAAATTTGCACACAATCCATGCTGTTGTAATCATTTTATAAAGCAGGTAGTATCGGAACTACATGCGATTCCCACAAATTTGCACACAATCCATGCTGTTGTAATCATTTTTATAAAGCAGGTAGTATCAGAACTACATGCTATTCCCACAAATTTGCACACAATCCATGCTGTTGTAATCATTTTATAAAGCAGGTAGTATCAGAACTACATGCGATTCCCACCAAGTTGCACACAATCCATGCTGTTGTAATCATTTTATAAAGCAGGTAGTATCGGAACTACATGCGATTCCCACAAATTTGCACACAATCCATGCTGTTGTAATCATTTTATAAAGCAGGTAGTATCAGAACTACATGCGATTCCCACAAATTTGCACACAATCCATGCTGTTGTAATCATTTTATAAAGCATGTAGTATCAGAACCACATGCGATTTCCACAAATTTGCACACAATCCATGCTGTTGTAATCATTTTATAAAGCAGGTAGTATCGGAACTACATGCGATTCCCACAAATTTGCACACAATCCATGCTGTTGTAATCATTTTATAAAGCAGGTAGTATCAGAACTACATGCGATTCCCACAAATTTGCACACAATCCATGCTGTTGTAATCATTTTATAAAGCAGGTAGTATCGGAACTACATGCGATTCCCACCAACTTGCACACAATCCATGCTGTTGTAATCATTTTATAAAGCATGTAGTATCAGAACCACATGCGATTTCCACAAATTTGCACACAATCCATGCTGTTGTAATCATTTTATAAAGCAGGTAGTATCGGAACTACATGCGATTCCCACCAAGTTGCACACAATCGATGTTGTTGTAATCATTTTATAAAGCAGGTAGTATCGGGACTAAAGCTCAATGGACGAAGTCTAGTAATAACCCAAAGTCCTTTTCTTCCAATCAGTAATCTTCCTTTTAATGGCGTCCCTGTGGTCCTATCTATATTGGAAGCTTGTCTAACATGGATATTTAGAAAGAGAGTTGGTGGAAATTGAGATGGTTGAAAGTCTTCTTTCAAATGAAAGTTGCTGACATTTCTCTTGTGAAAAGTAATTGCATGCTTATTCAAATATCTGCGACCGTGTGTGAATAATGCTGCACAGTATTGAACATACGGTTGATCTGGAGTAAGCATAACAATGTCGGAACAGTCAAAAGTCATAAGATTTTGACATTCTATCTCTTGACATTTTCCAAATATTGCTCATAAAGATGTAGATAGCTTGCTAAAATGGAAAGCTATGATACAAGGATTACTGAAAAGTTTCATTGCAAACGCGAATACCACGAAGCAATCAAGAGCTATGTGTTCAATCGCAATTTATCAAGTTACAAATTTTGTCTCTCATATTGACGAGTAACTATTGCAACTCACTCGTCCAATGGACGAGTGCGCTGCGAAAGTTACTCGTCCATTTGCTCATGGTTTTCCCTCTTGAGCCCTGAAAAATAAAACTACTTTCGAAAAATACCAAGAAAACATACAATTTAAATATTGCATTAACCAGAGTTTTATTGCAATATCCATTGATGAAATCAAGAAAAAAGGAAGAAAGAAAAAAAGAAGAAAGAAACAAAACAAAAACACCGAACGATTTGTCATGTCATGACGTTTAGGGACCGACCATTGATCATTGGTACCAAACCAAATCAATCAATGACGACGCTCGATCTTCCTCTTTCTTACATTCGATTTGTTAGATATAGGTATTTTGGGCTTGTTGGCTTGTTTTGTTTCGTGAATTGCTTCATTAAATAAATATTAACTGGAATGCAATACTTTTATTCTGTGCAACTATGATAAAAAGGCACCAATGTGTCGCTAATACTGGAATGAACATGTGATTTAGTCTGGTTTCCTGATTTGCATATTAACTGCGTTGCACTTCGCTACACGAACAGCAAGAAGCATACAAGCAGGAAACTAGACTACATGCGAGCTTTACAATCGGAACGTCGCAAGGGCATTTCCGTAAAGTAAAAAAATGGCCTTGAAGTTTTTTCTTGAATATATATATATATATATATATATATATATATATATATATATATATATATATATATATATATCTATATATATATATATATATATATATATATATATATATATATATATATAATTGATGGGTCAAGTGACACAGATTCGGTGCACTGCACCACATCAGTTGCAAGAGAAAAAGCCGAGAACATTCTGGTTGTGGTTTTGTCTTCTTTCGTTCAATAATTGTGCCATATCAACAAAAGTAGTTCCAAATAAAGTCCTCAATTAACAGCAAATTACATCCGCGGTTTCCTTCTAGCCATTGCGAAAAAGGCCGATGATGTTTCAATTGTAAGCTTTAGTCACCAGAAAGGTTGACAACAATAACAAAAGAATAAAATTTGTACATTAGAAAAGAGGACGCGAGTGAAATATTGCACTATTTTTACAGTAAAGGAGATAAGACAAATGTCACAAAAACTGTTAGATGTACGATGGTGTTTATCATGTACATATACCTTTTGTGTACATTGCGCAGGACTGAACACCAAAATTAAGTGGACACCAAAATTAACGAATGCAAAATTTGGAATAGAAAATTTCATACCGCAAATCTTTTCAGGTTATAGTGTAACACGCAAATACTTTAATGGGTTACAAAAGTTCACGATATAAAGTCGATAGCAATAATATTAATGTCCGAGGAACATGTGCAGACAACGAAAATTAAGAGACAATAATAACAAAGTTCTAAATGGGTTACTAATTCAAAAATTAAGTCCATAATTTACAATTTTATTTGGAAAGAAGTTGATAACATTAGAACCGATTATTAGATGTACAAAATTGTATGAAAAACACTTTGTTTCAACTATTAACTCTACAAACATTTTTATTATTTTTATTTTTTTAATTGGTGTCATCATTAATTTATTGGTGTACTTTACCCTCCCCCATTTACGGCATGCAACGTGGATATGGAGTTTGTTGTAAATGGTTAGTTTTAACATTTTTAAGAAACAACAAATCGCGTCTTGAAACAAGTGACAGAGATATAGAATTTTAAAGGAAAAGAATTTCTCGATTTACCTCGTTGGTTATACCGGTTATTTAAAACAAGACATTGCATATCTTGGGTATATTTCAAAGAATATTTAATTCCCTTTATTTTGGTGTATGATTGATGGGTGCATTATGGGTTATAGAGTATACGGCTTGGCCTTACTCCAGATATGCATCTTTCCAAAAAATTGCTAACTTCACTTGTTCATTTTTACTTCCTAAACTTCAGAGGTAAATTGCATAGAAAAGAGTCGATAACTTTTGTTTAAAAAAAAACATTTTATGTATTTGTAATTCAGTCATTGCACTTTCAGAAGTAACCTGTATTTTCTAGTCTGGCAAAATTCATTTCCCTATTTTAATAGCTGCTAAGGATAGCGTACTTTAGACTAATTCAGGCTGATGTTTTTTAGTACAGTCATTTTAGTTAGCAGTGTACTTAGATCATGTACAATTTCCTAAAGTACAATATGCAAGAAATGTCAGCCACATTACGTTAAAGTAGCATATGTGTATGCCAACATTCTCTCCGCTGTGCATGTTTTAAATTCAAATAACTTACATATGTCACACTCTCAAAAGTATATAATAACTGGTGAGCGCCCCTTAAATCACTTATCTTGTGGAGAAAGCAAACTAGGTGGTAATAATAATAACTATTATTATTATTATTATTATTATTATTATTATTATTATTATTATTATTATTATTATTATTATTATTATTAAGACTTGTACGTGAAGTTCATAAAGCTTTTGTCTTAACTTATCTTTCGCGAACTGCTGGATGTCACACTGAGCGGAAAACTAAATGTGTGACAATACTTGATTTGAAAACTTGTCCTGCATGTTTAGTCCTGCGCAGTGTACACAAACGGTATATGTACATGATAAACACCATCGTACATATTTATACACAAATCTGGTGGATAATTACATGAGTTTCTGCAACAAAAGAATATAGAGGTTGTTTTTATTATCGTAATAGCTGGTGAAAAGAAAGATATTATTGGCATACCATTGTACAAAAAATGAAGTACGATTATGATATGGTATTAGCTTTGTTGCCATAAGTTTCTGCATTTTTTTGTATCATGTATACATTTTTAACTGCTAAAAATAAACTAAAATTTCAATACAAATAAAACGCCACACTAGAAAGTTAACAAAACTTTAATGATAATGGTGGTGATTATGATGATGATGATGATCATCACATCATCCGTTGTTCCTTCTTCCTAAGATCATGTATATTATTAAGTGTGTATTGGATATTTTTGATTCACGTGAATGAAAATTACCCAATTGCGTACTTTCTTTCCTCCTTTATTTTTTTTTTGTATTCCATTTTGCACACATTACTGCAAGATCTACTTTTAACTGTAACAAGAAAGTTATTATTGTCTCTTAGAATTGTTAATATATTCGTTAAAATCGTATATGCATATATGCGACATCATGTTTTATGAATGATACAGATAGTACTACGATTTTGTTTTACATACGTACGTTGACATTTTTGTTTGCCTCAATACTTTAATGTCAAGAATCATGTATATGGATAGTTCCGTCAATAAAAAACAATGAACTCTTAGTAAAGTTATGATTTGCAAGCTCTTATATATGAAAAATTGACTTTTTGGTGTGTGTGTGTATATGGATTGGAATGTTGATTAGAACTTTGTTCACTCAACGCATTTTATTTTCGGCGTGAGGGAGGTACATAAAAGTTATAAAGCCTATTTGAATTCTGTCGAAAATTCTTGACAAACTTAAAATGGACCTGTTATTCTATAATCTGCATTTGAATATATTTTTACATAAATGAATGTGAATCGAGAATATGCTGTATAATTGATATTGTTTTTTTGTTGTCATTTGTTCTTTAATAACACTTCACGAACATCATCACGCCGAACAAATGGGAACTAAGCGCTACCGCTCTTTATGGTGCGACATTTGCATTATTAATCTTATGAATATATGCATACCGAAGCGGGTCATCATGGTAATGGATGACACATCGGTATGTGTGAAAATATTTGTTTGCGATTCACAATATCAGCGTGTACCTGAGGATGCTCAAGCTAGCAAAAGTATTACAATGTGGCAAAAATCTCATGTGTATCAGGACAAACATTCAATGTCTATATCATTCTCTTTGATGGGTAATCAAATCGTTTATAAATCGATTGAAAATCAGAGTACTAATAGAACAACATTGTTTGACTACTGTGTGACAAGGAAAACATTTGCCTTCTTTGATCAACTCGAACACTTGCACAAAGACTATTTTATGCATGGATGCTATGATACATAAAAAAATCTCCTACATCTTTCTCGTTTAAACTTAAGGTGATTTACCGAATCAAACGCCTTGATTAATCGATAAAAAGACAATAAACTTTGCCATCATGTCTACTTAATATTTATGCACTGAAAACTGAAAAAAAAAAAGAAAAAAAAAAGAAAAAGAACATGTTATATACGGGAATGTATCCTTTTAAGAAACGAGATTGAGATTTAACGATTTATCTCCCTTGCAATTGACTAACGTTGTTGCTTTGTTATTCGAGACACCAGTGAGTAGGTTTAGCATATCAACGTCTCGATAATTTTTGGATCATTTAGAGCGCCTATCTGGCATATTGTACAAATAACATTTTCTCTCCATGTCGGTCTGAAATGACAGATTGAAATACATTGTCATATATATTCCTTGCTACAGGTCAAGTGGTCTAAAGCGATAGACCTTACCGATCACTGACTGCCACTGTACACATGGGTTAGTCTCAAGCTCAGTCCAACGTGGGTGTGTGAGAAAGCTTGCATTATGCTTTATGTGCGTCTTTGGTTCGTGTTGGTTTTCCTGGGTTCTTCCTTCACCAGTTATAACCAAGTATAGTCTATAAGTTTGCGCAAAAAAAAAATGATATTACGCCCACATAAGATGTTTTACATTTATTATTATGTCCATGTTTTAATATACGATGTGTACTTTTAAATATACGTCGTGCAGTTGTTACTATATGACGTATATTTCTTACTGTATAATGTGTTGTTGTCATTATGTACGGTGAGCTGTGCATTTGTGACTAAATGATGGGCATTTTTCAATAAATGAATATACCGTTACTGGGCATCTTCTTTAGCTGAGGTTCCGATGTGTTAACCCTTTCCACACCTTGGCTGATCGTTCAGATATTTCGGTGCATCGGGTCGGTGAATTTCATTCGATGCGGCGACAAACAAACGCATCTAATCAAAATCAAGTTGTTCAAATTTGAATATTGTTCCTACAAGATTGAGACAAATTGAGTACACAACTGGAATGGACTCTTCAGTAAGCCATTTCGACTGCTGGTTCTTATTTGTATAAATACATCCTTTCTCTAACAACCCCCCCCAAAAAAAACAACATGCAATGGTTTCCCTCTGGAATATAGTCATACTTCCGATATCAAACTTAACAAAGTATCCTTTCGAAGTAAATTGCCTATACCATTTTCAGCCAACGTACAACGCACCGCTGTTAAATGCTATTGGTTCGATGGCATTATATATACTAAGGGACACAGCTCATGAAACGCAATATATGTATTTCGGACAAAGCTCTGAAAAGTATATACTATCCGCCAAGATGTAGATAGGTTTAACCTGCAACCTACAACGTTTTAGGTGCAGTAAATTAGAGTTAGGCCTACTGCTCATAATTAGGATGAATAGACCACTATCGTTGGTAAGTGCACGAGTTTTGATTTGCAATCGCATTGAAATATTTGATTCCACTAGGGAGAACTGTGGATAATCGACAAAGTTAGAAAAAAACCAGTTTGAAATAACACATTTCCTTTTATGCCGGCTTTGCAGTGCTTGAGATAGTTTTTTAAATTATTTTTGTTAAATTTTATTTTGTGGCTAGTGATGTGTATTGCCTGTGTGTCTGAATCTCATTAAAAAGGCTCGCGTGCACGTGCACGTGCGTGCGTGAAAATGTTTTGTATGGTGTTATCAAAGTTGGAAAGACCTTAAATTGCTATGTGAGTGAAATTTTGTTTGTTATAAATCTGTTGTTGTTCTTGGATTTTATAATAACTTCATCAGGCACTGCAGAAAACATCAAATGTTTCTTTTAAAAATTAGTTCCTAGCGCGTGGACATCATTAATGAGACGTGTTTGGGATTATATATTAAGATAGGAAAAGTAAGGTTAGCAAAACAGGTAGATTTCTTAGTCTCATGAGTGAGAAAACCCTCATCCTCGTCCTCAAATCGCGTCTGAGATTTTTTATTTTTAAGGGTTAGCAGATTAGAATTACTCATTCCATATCTTAACATCAGTCCTAGAATCAATCTGACTTATGTTCAGTTAATATTTAAGAGGATTTATGTATTTAAATTATTAATTGGAATTACAAAGTGGTCTTTAATATCAAAATTTTATCACTATCATGGTATTATTGTGAATTCATTTGAAAACATTTTTGATTATATCGTTGTGTTTCATCAAAATAGTTAGCACATCAATACTATTACAATATGTTTGTACATCAGCACTTTAAAGATTGGAATTCATTCGAAACACCACTTTAATTCGAAATGCATTATACTTTTGGACTTGTAAAAGAATTTTTAGGACTATTTGGGATTTAATTCACAATACTATATGTTTTTAACTTTACACTTTGTATTAGAGAGAAAAAAATTATTTGTTGAATTTTACTAAACTGGTTGATTTTCAGTCTTTTCTGTGACTTAGTTCAATACCAAAAAGTCGTAACAGAAAATTTATGTTATTGGACGTCTTGGAAATACTTTAAAAACTTCAATTTGGTTTTGAAATTTAAATTCGCTTTGTTTCAGAAAAGTTTTTAATCCCTGGTGTTTTAATTTCACATATTCGAGAAATCCATATCAAAACCAACAAGCTTTTCAATGTCATCTAAAGTGGAGAACTATTTTTAGATCCTACACAGGAAGAGTTAGCGTCCTTGAAGAAAAGACTATTTGCTTCAGCTTGCCAGAAAATATGATCTTTCTGAGGCGAAGGCTCGTTAACGAAGTACGAAACAAAACTCGATTTGGTCAAATGTTCCGTGGAAAATAATTTGTGAGATAAACGTGCTTTAAATTTGACCGTTATGTCTCTATCTGGCTGTGAAATGAAATGAAAAGAAGGAAAATTAAAAGCCATTTGGAAGATTAAATAAAGCTTCAGCTTCAAAGAAAGTGGTGGAAATCCAAAATCAATAAAGACAGTGAGAATGACAAATATAATTGCACAATGAGAGAGAGAGAGAGAGAGAGAGAGAGAGAGAGAGAGAGAGAGAGAGAGAGAGAGAGAGAGAGAGAGAGAGAGTTAAATTGCACGAAAAATAAAACTGCCAAGCGGAAAACATACCCATTATACAAAAGTTCGGGCTTTGATGTTACCAGAAATATTATGCTAGTATCCTCTTTGAAAGAGAAGAAAGAATTAGATTTCCTCATTTTGAGATAAATGCTGAAAATCTGAAATGGCCAAGAGAGCATTGGACTTTGTTGTTACAGTGTGTACTTACGGGCACAACTCGTGAAGTCTACACTGCATTGTCGATACAACAAAGTGCTAATTATGTGATTAAAGAATGCATCTTGAAAGGCTACGGGTTACTATCTGAAACATATTGACAATGGTTTAGGAATTTGAAAAAGAAAATAGACAGACCAAAGTCGAATTTACAAGGGAAAAAAATCCAATTATTTGACAGATAGTGCTCAGCCAGGAAGGTTTATCAGGAATACGAAAGACTCAGACAACTTTTATCAGTGGAGGAATCAAAACATTGCGCTAAGATTTATTTCGATGAGAAAATGTCGAAACTTTAGAAAATTCTGCTCGTAAAGCAGAATTTTAATAACAACCCCCCATCTCAGTCTCATACAAGCACTTCCAATATTCATCTGGCAAAGCTTTTAGGAATCAAACTTCTGATAACACTGGTCAGAAATCCTTATGTATTCCTACGTGCACCTATTGCAAGAAGAAAGGGCACGTAATTTATGATTGATACAGATTGAAAAATAAGCAACGGAATCAAGACAGGCCTATTACGAAATCTCTTAATACTCAGAGGTCAAGGTCTCAGTTATGTATTGAAAGCATTACCTTTTTGGGACAAACAAACTACATGGAGAATAATGAACAATTCATATCGTAAGGTTCTGTAACACTTGCTTGTTATTCTGCCAAGATTATCCCTATTAAAATAATAAGAGATATAGGAGCTTCTCAGAGAAGTCTTCTTCTAATGAGATGCTTTTACTCAGGGAGTAGAATGCAGCTTTGTTAATTTCTCAGTTGTGTAAATTTATCATCAGACTTAGTCTCTTGACCCGTGACTGTCTGATTAGTGTTATCTTTACCAGTCGTGAGTTTTCCTTTATTACCAGGCAGTGACCGAGCTAGACGTAATGTTTTAATTCGTTAAATCTACTTGTATGTGCGTGGAAGCACATATTAGTGGAAGTGTGGGCTGTTTAACGAGAAAAACTCAGACAATAATTTTCGTTTCTTAAATGTAATTTTCGATTCGTTAACGTGTATGTTCTGATTTTAAATGTTAGCGGGCTTAGTAGTGCCAACTAGCGTTTTAGGTTTGGGTCACCTCATCCCGCCTGGGTTTATGTATACTCGCCAATAGTGGCTGATACGGTTTGGTGTGTTTTGAATAGGTATTGTGCGAGTACGTCCCCTTGCAAGTGGAACAGTATAACCACCCGCCAAAACAAGCACATCTGGTCGTAGTTCGCTGGACAGGAAAGGACCAGACCCGTGAATTTAAGAAGTGTAGGGACAGTGTCTTTCGTCGACCACGCTACAGACGCTACAAGGCTCGTCTAAGAAATGCTAAGATCATTCGAAAATACATAGTTTACTAAAAGTCTCTCTTCTATCATCATTTTGTGCTGTTTATCTCTCTGTCGATCTTTGGCGAGTAACGACGCACGTTAACTACTCACTTGACGACACATGCATCGACTCTGCAACTAAATCGGCGACTCTGCGACACAGTCTGCGACCTAATCGACGACTCTGCAATCAAGTCGGAAACTAGAGAAAGAACCAGTCCGCGACTTTGCGACCAAGTCGGCGACTCTGCGACCAAGTCGGCGACACAGTCAACGACTCTGCAACTCCCTCGGCGACCCAGTCGGTGACTCTGCGACCAAGTCGGCAACCCAGTCGGCGACTTAGCAACCCAGCCAGCGACTATCCGACCCAGTTGGCTGCCAGAGGAAGACCTAGTGGCGACTTTGTGTGTCCAAATCTGCTACTCAGTCTGCAACAAAGTCGTAAAACTAAAAGAAGACTCAGTCAGCGATAATACACTCATGTTGGCGACCAGAGGAAAACCCAGTCAGAGGCCTGCGATTGAGTCAGCGACCAATTGGCGACCACAAGACAACCAGTAGACGACGCACCGACCCAGCAACTCAGTCGACGACAAGAAGCCAGGAATAAGACGGTATGCCGCTGCGGTAGAAATCTGTCGTACTCTGGAGTGCCAGTCCTCAGACAGATTCAGTAGGGTATCACTCCAAATACAAAGATCCATCCTAAATAACCAGTGACCGCAATACTCAGGGTAGTGTAGAAGACAGGGTTTCCGCTGATATATTGTTGTTGCAAGAATATTTTTAGTGATTCGACTCTGACCGACTGTACCGCTTATGCTACGATTGCAAAGGTATGTCTAAGGCATTGTTCAAAGAACGTTTAATTCCTTTTATTTTGTGCACGATTGATGTGAGTAATTGGGTTATAGAGTATACATATACTATGCACAAATTTCTCAAGTTCCGGTTTCTTTTGAAATGTGACTTATTTTAGGCATTATGGGAACTACAGGAGACATTGGACATTTTTATTTAAAAATATTATGCCGCAATTATCGACCTAGAATAAAAGAAATCATAAAATATCAAATACACAAATGAGGTCAAAAAGGTTCATATTTTATGATACCTATTTTAAAACAAAGCATAAGAATATTATCCACTTGACCAGAGAAGTTAGTGGCAGTTCTTAGCAGAAGATTATGCACCACAACCCCAAATTTATACCTGCAATTTTCATGTCCAAAGGTTATTTTTGACACTATCGGAGGTTAGCTCTTCTTTCTAGCCGACTATTGATATTTCAGTATCAACCCACTGCAGAGTAACTATGGAAGGTGTACATGCCTGATATCAGTTTCAAGACAAACCCGAAACAACTAGTTCAAAATATATCCCTATCTTTAATTAGTAAATAATAATAGCTGAAAAGTCACACGATAGCCTTAAGTTAAGAAATTTGTCAGGGGCCAATTTACTAAACTGTACCCTGCCACCACAAAGTGAAGAGCTTTGGTTTAGTGCAAAATAAACGTACATCCCAAAAGAAAGATTTGATGATGGAAGTGTTCTAATAATCATTAGCAATTTTACGCTTTGGAAAAACATATTAACAATTTTTTAAAAGAATTGTTTGGTTTAAAATTGCCCATCAAGAGATTATTAGATTGACTTGAGTAAGCTATGAAAAATTTACAAAATGATAGGGCAATGTGTTTGGAACTAAAAACACAGACGTGACCTGAGAGTCGGTCTGCATAGGGCTAAGGTCTAAAATTGGATAGTAAATCTCCAGGTAGCAAAGTCGCGCATAGAACGACTATGGCGCAGAGTGGAGTATTCATTCCTTGCACTTGAAGAAACAGGTATAATCTAGTCTGGCAAAATTCATTTTCACTATTTGAAATAACTGCTAACGATAGCGTGCTTTAGATTAATTCAGGCCGATGTTTTGAGCGCAAGGAAACGATCATTTCAGTTGGCTTCTTGCTTAGATCATGGACAATTTCCACTTGTACAATACACAGGTGCTCAACGCGAGTTTAATGTTAAAAAAGCAATAACCTGAAGGGGGGAAAAAATCATACTGAACGACAAAATTTTCTTCAGATTACCCCGATAACCCATTCTGCCAAAGACCCTGTCAATCATAATATAGCTCTCAGTATGATATCTTTTCACTTCCAGTTTATTGCTTTTTATTTTAACATTAAGCTCGCTTTAAGTTCTTATGGTCAGTGCCGAATTAATGCCTTACATGGCAAAAAGCACTGAATATATTATGGTGACCCCAGGGCCGACAAGGGAAAAGGGAACAACCGGGGATATATCACCTACTCCCGGGCATGTAGGGGGGGGGGCGGTCAGAATAACACTTTTGAATTTTATAATTAAAAAAATTGTTTGAACATTAACTAGGAGAGACCCGGGTGTTTCTTACCCTAAGGCCCGTGATCGCTCTCTACGGCCCTCGGTGTCTCGCTGCTACAAAATGTGAAACTCAACCCCTCACCCCCCAACAATATTAAGACAGAAAATGCTTTTATTATTTAGAATAATCTTTATATTAAATGCTTGATTTAAAATATATATTTTTTTTCTCGATCAAAATGGTATTATATAATTCATTTAATTTGTATCATGAACAATTAATTTTAATTTCTTTCTGGTGCCCCGGGCTGCTGTCTTAAACACGTGCTTAGTGTGCCTAATGTGTAATCTGGCACTGCCTGGAACGCAGTATCAGACCCAGTTTATGAGAGTAACATGGAAGTATACCAAAATTCTGTTCAGTTTGTTGCAGTTATAAACACCATCTCTCTCTCTCTCTCTCTCTCTCTCTCTCTCTCTCTCTCTCTCTCTCACACACACACACACACACACACACACACACACACACACACACACACACACATTACAGTCGCTACGACTCCGATTCTTCATTTACTCACTGGACGGAAAAGCCCGATGTTGTTCTGATTGTTGTCAGTGTACAAGCACTAAACAAAATGGTACGTCATGATCATGTGAGTTTGTTCAAGATGGCGGAGTGTATACGGCGTTTGGACAGAATTTGTCCAGTGTGTTGAAGCGTCGACGACGAGTAATAAAAACAAGAGTATGTAGAACAAGAAGAATGCAAGAAACTGTTTTATTTACACCCAAATACTGCATTTATTTGAGTAGTTTAATGTTGTTTACCAGTCATTTTCTAACCGAAACCAGTACTGTATGCTATGTTGTAAAGTAGGCAGTGTAATACAGTACTGCAGAATAATGTGACAAAGCACAAGTATGAATTAAATAAGAGTAGAGAAATCCGAACACATTACGGCAGTGTTTCGCTGCAGATTTCCTCTAATTTCGACCCAAATGATTATTCTACGTATTGTGTTACATATGAATAATATCCCATTTGCCAATTTTAGCCAAACTTGTTTTCATTTCCTATTAGTTTTGTTCGCAATAGTTTATCGGTATTACTGTCAGTTTACCATTCTCATTAATCAAAAATCCATCTTAGTGAATATGTATCGCTGATTTAATTGATGGAAAATATTTGTCTTTACTTGAAGAAAACGATGGGAAAATGTTATCCAAAATCACTTTTAAGGTTAGTCACTGAAAATTTGCTGAGGCATTTACAAGTCTTGAATAAACAGTTTTTACATAAAACCAAATATACGATATAATGATTTCAGTTTAGGTACATATTTTCGCCATATACGATTAACTCTTTTAGTTAAAGTTGTACAATTTTTTCAGTAATGGGTGTCATTTTTTTAAATTTTTTTTTTATTATACACGACTTTAAATGGGAATTATTTGTTTTATTTGGATCCTCATGCATCCTTATTACTATGAAAGGCCATGGCAAACATGTATGGCAAAATTCAATGTTAAAGCACATAGACATTTTGAGATGAGGTTAACCTAAAGGTGTCATCCAGTATAAACCGGATTAAATTATTAAATGTTACATTATATAATGTCACAATGAAAGCTATGCATGTTTATGTTTTTTAAACCATGCTACTCTATATTGTGACAATTAGACTTTAAATGATCTTTTCTTCATCCTGTTTAGCTCCTGGCCACAATTATAAAAGTCTATAGTGATGACAGTTAACTGTTAAGGTACAGGTGGTTGAAATAATCAAGATTGAATAGACTTTGTGTTAAGTTTTATAACAACAATTAATATTTAATTTAAAATGAGTAAATGCACCTGTATGACCACATTGACATATACTATAATAGTGGGCAGTTCTTTATCTAGAAAATAAATCATAATTGGACAATTTTTTGTAATTCATTGGTCACATAAATTAAAGAAGATACACAGTTTATAGAAGTGAGATTGTAAATAGTATTTGATATTAGATTTATACGTAAAATAATAACTTTATATCAGAAATGAATGGACAGTGCTGTGATCTGAAATTTGAGAAGTGCTGTAAGGTTAAGGTAATTTCTTACATTACACTGTGTGCACAGAAAATTAACCCATGGAGGTGGTGCACAATAAATATCTTTTGTGCATTTAGTGGTAATGTCATATTACTTTTTATGTTAGTTGGTTCTTTTTATGCTAATGTCATTGTTTTAATTTAAAAATATTTGTGTGTACAAAGCCTACTAAAGCATTTGTTATCTACAATATGAAAACCCATTGTCACAATTCTGCAGTCTTAAATAAAGCAACAAAAAAGAGTTAAAACCAACAAGATTTGGAAAATTATATAAATAATTTATTGCCCCTGAATACAAATTTTAAAGTCAAAATGAACTTACACTGTTGTGAATTAAATTGTATGTAGCCCTTAAAATTCTATTACAAGTCCAAATTTATAGAGTTCCAGTGATGTTCTGAATAAATTCCAATATTGGATGTACTGATGTAACATTCAAGTAGCCTTAACTGTTCTAATTTGCCAACAGTCCTGATGTATCACAAGGATAAAATCTAAAATGACTTTGAATAAATTCACAATAACTCCATGAGTACTTTGAAATTCCACTGAATAATTTAAATATATCTTTTCAAAAGTAAAGACAAAACTTAACAATAAAACTGTTTCCACTTAGAATGTTAAGGTAGATATTAGTAATTCTGAAGTAAACAACATCAATATAAAGATTAAGACACAGTGGCAGAGCCAGGATGTATGTCAATTTCCCATGAAATTCATTAACTACATTCATTTTGAACACATTTAAGTTATAAACAAGAGCAGGAACTTCCATTTGAAAAACAAATGTCCTTAACTCAGATACAAGTAAACATATTATGAATAAATTCCAATATTGGATGTACTGATGTACCAGTAATATCACTAGTCAGGTAGGCCCTTAGTTCATTAATGACTAAGGTCAGTCATACAGTACAAGTATACATAACATATAATCATGGAGAAAAGCCAACAATCAATACAGATTAAATATGCATAACAATATATATTATTTGAAATGTATCTACCATATTTGTTACCATGGCAATCAACAAATAGATACTGCTGCATTGCATTGCTGCTAAGTATGTTATGGTAGTTTCTTCATAAGTCAAATATATTTATGAAGTTAGGACAAACACCTTTGTGAAATGTCATTTACTGATATCAACATAACAATTACTTTGTCAATTTTAGTGCCTCTGCCAAAATCAGGAAATCAGGCATATTGGCTAGGATGACTGAAGAGCAAAGGGTTATGGATAGTAAAAGGGAAAATAAAGCAGCCAAAAGCTGCCCAGTAGTCATTCATTTTGAAAGGAAAGATTTCATATACTTACTTTATGCATTATATAAGACAGCATGTTCTTCATGCCTGGCAAAATATGTTGATTGAAAACTCTACAAATGAGCTTCAAAACAGGATGGGAAAGATAATGGATAAATGATTTACTAAAGTCAGCAGTAGAAATCTCTCCCCAAAATCATACTCTTTCATCATCATCTGAATCAGTCATTAATATAGGCATTTCATCCAAAAAACAGAATTGTTGAACCTGCCTATCTGACTTGTATATCAATCAGTTCCTTAGGGAGAAACAATTATCAGAATAGTTGGTGGACAGAATCATCAAGGCAAGAAGGTCAACCATATTGAACAAATCAGGAGATGAGGTAGCATTGTACTAATTGCATATCAAACTCCTACCTAATTCATGCATACCTCCTAAAGGGTATACCTCAGTCAGAATAGATACCCTGATAGTGTTTATGGACAGTAGAACAACTTGTCTTGTGTGTGTTAAATCCCAATGTGTGGTACATAACTTTTTTATGTGAACTTTATAAAGAATCAGTATGATGACATACAAAGAAAATCTTTTTGGAGGAATGAAATTGATAAATTTTTCATGTTTTACCTTAATTCTTTTTTAATATATGTAACTACTATGGAAAATATTATCATCTTTGCCTTTTAGCTTCTGTTATGTATATCTAATTTATTTTGTCTTGATGCATGATTGTATTGATATTATATGTTTATGACTGTAAACTGTAATGATCATCTAAAAATCAAGATATTAGTTAATTTTTGAAAACAGGTAGGAAATTCTATTTTAAGATATTAAAAGTGTATGATCTATAAATAGTTGTTGTTATAGGTATTTATGATCATTACTAATAATATTAATAACAAAACCTTTTGATGACTTGGTGGTAGTTTCTCATTGGCTGGTAGGGTCAAGTGGGTTCTTAAAAGAATTAAGTTATTACCCATTGGATGGGTTAGGTCATGTGGGTTCTTTTATTATATGGGCTATATGTAAAGTGTCACATAGTGAGTAGTAGCAAAATGTGTTTTCATCCATTATGCTTGTATATAAGTAAGTGGAGCTGGACTGGTTGGTCAGTCTTTTTCTTGTGTTTCGATTGAATTTTATTAAAACTGAAATTATGAAGCGCTCATTGGACTAAAATATTCTGGGACTATTATGAATCATTCTTAGGAGTTCTTTGTATTGCCATTATGATACATCATGACTATTTAGTTCTTTGTATTGCCATTATGATACATCATGACTATTTGCAGACCATTACATTTGAGAATCTGAAATTCATTTAGAACATTTGATTCTTTTGGGCTTTTTCAAGCTTTTTTAGAATAATTTTGGATTACATTCATGATAGCGTAAGTTAAATTGAAATTTTCATTTTATAATTCGGATAAGGAAATTATTTGCAAAGTTTTGCAAAACTTGGTTTTGCTTCTTTCTGTTGCTTAATTTATGACCACAGAGTAAAACTGACATATTTACATTATTTTATTTTGAGGGTTATGTCATTATGGGTTTGTTTGCACCTTATAGCCAGTAATGTGCTGGCATGCCATTAAACCCTGCAACTCCTACATAAAATGAAAAGTCATCAGCGCTGATCAGTGTATAGAGATTCAGCAGAGAATAATTAATTGACTTCCCAATGTAGTCTTTGAATATTAGCAAACACGAATTATAGAAATTTCCTACTGTATTTGTCCCATTGAAGTTTCTACACTAATAATTTTTGACATGTATATTACATTTATAAAAACAGCACTGCTTTGAATGGGATATTGACAATATAAAACATGACAAAGAAGATAGAGTTAAATGTTGATTAAATATAGTGAAATGTCTCATTTCTATGTTGAGTTATTAAAACGTTTGCCATTATTTCTCATATAATCAGATATCTGTGATATAAAATATTGTAAAATATTCTATTTCTTATTATCAACATCTTGAATACTTTAATCTGGATTATATAATAGGACCAGAACAGTCAAGGTTTTAATTGGAAGAGGGAGAAGAGCAAGTGCTGACCTATAAAATGGACATAGGAATTAAATTTCTGATAAAAATCTACTGTACATTATCATTTCATGACACAAGCTCTTATGTCTAACCATTTAGTTGACAATATCCTTTGAATACTCAAGTTAAATTTTTAATACATTCAAATACATGTCTTATTTGTTGCATCTATTAAGTGTCTGTTACCATGTATGATGTATGATGTATGACCTCATGTTTATGAATACTGTATCTTGTTATTTTGTATCTGATGTACTATAAATCTTGTACTGTTGTTCTACTTTCATTTTTTTAATTTTGCTTCTTTGTAAACCAGTAGAGTTATGCTTGTATTCACAAAAGGGACTTTATCAACTTAAATACCATTAGCAATCCAGCAATCCTAGGATGGGAGTATGACAAAGGGATTCATAGTACATATGACAAAAGAGATTTTAGTGTGGCAGAAAGTGAAATATATAGCAGTACCAGTATCAGGTTTCTAACTAGTATTATGTTGGGTGTGTGAATATGGGAATTTTAGAGACAGATGTGAGGTAAGCAATGATAAATCTGGGTAACTAGGTCAGCATTATAGAAACTAATGTAAGTTGGGTGTGAGAACATATCAATAGTAGTCAAGTTTTTGGGTTTCAGGAAGGTTTTGGCAAGTCTGGGTAAACAGGTTAGCATCATGACATATTTGTATAACTGGGTCATATTCCTGCTGTTTCAGCACCTTTTATTTATAGTATGATCTGGGGGAAGGGATCTGTCATTCATTTAGTAATGGTTAGACAGTCACATTCTGTATGTAGGGGATTGGGTGTGGGATTAGGATATGTGTATACAGATAGACGAAAGATACAGTATGCAGAAGAAAAGGCAGAAGGGTAGAAAGCAGAAAGAAAAGCAGAAAGAGGGCAGAGAAAGAAAAAGGGACAGTAGAGATAAGATTTTGTTGGAAATAAGAATCAGAGACATACAAGTTGGGGAGTTAAGAGAAAGGATACCTAATAGATATAATGGAGTGATAAATAATCTGAATGGGCAAATATAGTGAGAAACAATGTAGATAAACATTAGTGAAGAATTTTGAGAGGTGGAGAGAATTTGTGTGTATTTTGGATATAAACAGTAGATTACAATATGACTTAGTGTTTTAATTAGGTCCCTTCTTCACCCTGAAGTTGACAGAAAGACCCAATAGGTCAGATGGACCACACCCAATGGGTCAGATGGACCACACCCAATAGGTCAGATGGACTACACCCAAATAGGTCAGACAAACCACACCCAATAGGTCAGGCAAACCACACCCAATGGGTCAGACGGACCAAAACCAATGGGTCAGATGGACCACACCTAGTGGGTCAAAAGAGTAATGAATGAATGATAAAAAAACTACAAAAAGCTTAAAAGCATTGGGATGAATGAGGAAAAAAATTTGAACATAAAGATACAAAAGTAATATTTTAAAAATGAGATCCTTTCATGCATTTAAAACCCATTACCTATTGTTTGGCAGGTGTGACACACAGTAAGACAAATGTGAGTGTTTGTAAATGAGATTTCAAGTTCTTGCCTTAGTTATGTTGAAATAATACATGTTTTTGCCCAAATTTGGGACCCACTGAAAAACATAATCAACAAAATATATGGCTTTTTGACTGAAAGATTATGTAGCTTTGGTGAAACCATGACCAGATTTAATGATAGTTATCATATAACTGCAGTTCAACCCATATAACAGTCTTAATGTTAAAATTTTCCACTTACAAAGAATTATATTTGATTATTAATGATTACTCTTAGTTTTTTCTAACTCGTAAGTAATTTCCTGAAGTAAATGACCAATACTGGAAGTCCATGAAACTTTCTGTTCTTTGACAGATAAACGGAAAATGTAAACAAAATTCAGATAAATTTATGTTGGAGATAATTTACTTTTAACCTAGGAGAATTTTTCAAGTGTACTGTGTGTTGGTGCAATCATATTGCAGAGGAAAAATGTGTAAATGCTATGAAAGCATCGGACAATCCTTGAATGGTTTGTTGTGTTAAGGAGTTAGTATATACACTTACTGCTGGGAGTATAGTACAGTACTACAAGGAATGCTGTTAAAGATAAAATATTTTCATAAAATAAAAAATTGTATTTGTTCTAAATCTAACTTTACCATCTTTTACAAATGAGTACTTAAATTTGAGATAATTTCTGACCTGAGTGGAAGTAAAAAGACAATCTCATCATGATTGCTTGAAATGTCATTTGAAAATACTTGAATCACTCTTTATCTGGGTCAAAATTTAAAAGTATTGGTTTCTATTTTCACTTTAGCTTTATGAATGTCTGACATGTTAGTAAATAAGTTTATTATGATTAACATGGACATTCCATAATTTTGAGTTTATTATAATTAACATGGACATGCAGTAATTATAAGTTAATGATGATTAACATGGATATTCCATAATTAAGACTTTATTATGATTGACATGAACATTCCATAATTAAGACTTTATTATGATTGACACGAACATTCCATAATTAAGACTTTATTATGATTGATATGGACATTATGTAATTATGAGTTTATTTTGATTGACATGGACATTTCTGTAATTATGAGTTTATTATGATTTACATGGACATTCTATAATTGGATATTCTGTATTTATGAGTTAATTATGATTAACATGGACATTCCATAATTATAAATTAATTTTGATTAACATGGGCATTCTGTAATTATGAGTTAATTATGATCGACATGGACATTCTGTAATTATGAGTTTCATCTGTGTAGGCAGGTCTTGGAATTGATGCTAGCAAGATAGGTTATTACTACAGTAGTTACAGTTCTGATATTGTTAGCCAAAACACAATAAACTTGGAAGTGTGTTAAAATGTGTTAAAATTTTTATTTCAAAATTTGAAGTATGTTAGATCATATTAAAAGTATTTACATTGTTGCTTACTGAAAATATTAGAATTTCCAAATGCTGCTTATAGCAAAAAAGGTTACTTTTGAGCCCTGGTACTACATGTAGTGATTGTAAACATAAAGCAACTTTATTATATCATGGGCAGTCTCTGATAGTGGCTAACATTGAGATATGGTGCCTTGAGAAACCTATTTTATGGAGAATGTTTTCCATCATGGTATGAAGATAAAGTAAAATATGTCTCCTGTACACTGTATTTAATAACCCAAATTCATAATAAACTCTATCTTCAAAGGGTCTAGGGTGGCCAAATTGTCTAATGTGCATGTCTTTATAGATCATTCGAGTCTGGGTATGTGTGAAAGCGTGTCAGTAGCTTCCTATGGGTAGGTGGTTTTTCTTGGGTTCTTCTTCCACTAGATATTCTGGCTGCCATGTGTAGCTTATTTATGTGAAGAAAAATGGCATTAACCCCTACAACGCTTTCCATTTAAATATAATATAGATAGTATTGATAGTAGCAATAGCTGAGCTAAATGAGCAGTTGATAGTCAATTTTACTGCATACTATTAAAGAAAATCCTGTAATGTGAATCTGTTTTGAATGGTAACATGATTCTATATAAAATAAACAAATTTCCTAAATTCTTGTTTTAAACTGGTTCTCTGTAGATATCCATCATGTCGGGATCAGACTCGAGTGAGAAACATTTGGCTCCAGACAAAATTCTTAACTACCTGTGTAATGCTGAGGATCAGCTCTGGGTACAGGCACGAATAGGAGAGGCAGGAAATGGAGGGCCTATTCCATCAGTGGCAGGGGATGTTGGAAGCTGTCTTTTGGGGTAAAATTTACAAGTCTCAAACAATGAAAGTTGATGTAGCCAGTGACCATTGTCGGTGATCATGGTCTCTCAGATTTTAAAACTGGGTATTCAGTTTTCTTTGTAGTGTAAGTATAAGTGAGCTTTTTATTGTTCAAAAGTACAGACCTGAATTTCTTGTTACAAAATCTTACATTGAAAAGCACAGATGAACATAATGTTAGAACAATAGGATACTGTAAATAACTAAAGAAAATCATACTTCACAATATGTGGACATAGTGACAGAAATTCCATGAGAGGGCAGAGGGAGAATTAAGGGCATTTCATACTGAAGGACTCATTCTTTTGGGTTTTTTGTAAGTATCTTTGTTAAAAGTTGTAAGATCCCAATCAAAGTTACATTGCATATTTTATTCTTAAATTGTAATCTGTCAAGTAGAATTTTTAAGGGAAGAAAAGACTCAAAGCTTAAAGTGTATGTATGTATGTATGTATGTATGTATGTATGTATGTATGTATGTATGTATGTATGTATGTGTGTGTGTGTGTGTGTGTGTGTGTGTGTATGTATGTATGTATGTATGTATGTATGTATGTATGTATGTATGTATGTATGTATGTATGTATGTATGTATGTATGTATGTATGTATGTATGTATGTATGTATGTATATATATATGTATGTGTGTGTGTGTGTGTGTGTGTGTGTGTGTAAGATATGTATATATTAAGAACATAATCCTAATAAAAGAGATCAATATACATTGTGTATATTCAACTGATAATTTGTACACATCATTAACAGATAAAATGTTAACACTATACATAAGTGATAGAGTCACATGTAAAAATAGAAAGCTATAGAATTTCAAAATGTTACTCTATGGCCAATAAAGGATTTAAGTCAAATCATTTAATAGCAGACATTCATATGACAGATATTTTGGTAATTTATAATTAAAGGATACCAAAGTTATGCATACCCAAATAAAATTGTAAACACCTCTAAGCATTTGTAAAATGTGTACCTGTAATCAACAAAGTTAGTATTTATGGATTAGCATTACATACACATATATATGTGCCTAGAGCTAAGTCAAGACAGAATTGCTTGATTAAAATGTTGAAAAGAATTCAATTAAAACAGCTCTATCGCTAATTAAGTCAGGATAAAATTTTTGTGCTAACATATATGGTAAAAGAAGCTTATTTCTGTGTGTTGCAGGCTGAGTGGAATACTGGAAAGTATCAGATTAAGACCAAATCTGAAAACTTTCCTCCAAGATGCATGATTATGTGATTCATTGTAAATTTAATGAATTCTCCCCTTGAGAATAAGTAAGCATGTGAAAATAGTGCATAGCTGAGTTTTCTTGAGCATGATGAAATTAATGTTAGCAGATAATACTGTAATCATCTAAATGCTCAATTTCTTGATCAGCTGCCATAATATAATGTTAGCTGAGTGACTTTTAATAAAACAATTTAGGCAGTTGTGGGTATGGTTTTACAATGCAGACATGTTTTCTGTTTATGGTTGTACAATGCAGACATGTAGTTTTCTGTTTGTGTTTGTACAATGCAGACATGTAATTTTCTGTTTGTGTGTACAATGCAGACATGTAGTTTTCTGTTTGTGGTTGTACAATGCAGACATGTAATTTTCTGTTTGTGTGTGTACAATGCAGACATGTAGTTTTCTGTTTGTGGTTGTACAATGCAGAATTGTAATTTTCTGTTTGTGTGTGTACAATGCAGACATGTAATTTTCTGTTTGTGTGTGTACAATGCAGACATATAGTTTTCTATTTGTGTTTGTACAATGCAGACATGTAATTTTCTGTTTGTGGTTGTACAATGCAGACATGTAATTTTCTGTTTATGTGTGTACAATGCAGACATGTAGTTTTCTGTTTGTGTGTGTACAATGCAGACATGTAGTTTTCTGTTTGTGTTTGTACAATGCAGGCATGTAGTTTTCTGTTTGTGGTTGTACAATGCAGACATGTAATTTTCTGTTTATGGTTGTACAATGCAGACATGTAATTTTCTGTTTGTGGTTGTACAATTCAGACATGTTTTCTGTTTGTGGTTGTAAAATGCAGACATGTAGTTTTTTGTTTGTGTGTGTACAATGCAGACATGTAGTTTTCTGTTTGTGGTTGTACAATGCAGACATATAGTTTTTTGTTTGTGGTTGTAGAATGCAGACATGTAGTTTTCTGTTTTTGTATGTGTACAATGCAGACATGTAGTTTTTCTGTTTGTGGTTGTACAATGCAGACATGTAGTTTTTCTGTTTGTGGTTGTACAATGCAGACATGTAGTTTTTCTGTTTGTGGTTGTACAATGCAGACATGTAGTTTTCTGTTTGTGGTTGTACAATGCAGACATGTAGTGTTCTGTTTGTGGTTATGTCTTGTTCATTAGATTCAAATCTATTGCATATAGTTTATTGTGATTGTCACAAAACCAAAGTACAAGTGTTGCCTTTGTGCTGATAATGAAGATAGCAGGTTGGTTTATCATTATTAATTAAAAGTTATTTATGACTCACACATTTGTTGAAACAAACTATGATGGGACTATTAATAGTTTTCTTGCATAAAAAGGCATCCTCCACTTAATGTAAATACCCCCCCCCAATGTTAGAATGAGAATTTCCCATCAGCATTTAAATCCTGGAGGAGTTACAGTAGAAAGCATCAACACAATGACTAACTGGTCATTTCTTTTTATCAAATGTTCTATAAATTTTGAACCTTCTGTATTAGAAGAGTGTATATTGGTCCATTATCTTTTCTTGGATTAAAATGACTGGTTTAAGAATTAAAAATCTGTAAACATTGTCAATTCAATCAAATTGGATATGAAATGATGAGCTTTTGTTTGCCTTAAAGGATATTATGGAATGGTAGTGCTTTGCAGTTTCTCTTTTCAAATTTTCATCTGCCAGTGTTTTCTCTGCATGGTTGTACCATTGGTATAAATCCCTCAAACAACAATTGTGAAGAGGTTAGGTTGTTTTGCATTTGTGCTATTATAAGAATTTGTCTGTGCTTGAAATATTTTGGCTTTCTTGGGGTTTGTGAAGTTAAATGAGATAGACTCTTCCTTGCTGGACTGCTTGTAGTAGACATTCCATTTGGTGTTTAATCTGACTACAGTGTTGTTTGCAGTCAATTAAATAATTTTAGTAACTTTTATTTTTGTGGAGTCCAATTTTCATAGTTTGGAAAAAAATACATTTTCATGGGTATTTAAGTTTGTAGTTTGATCTATCAAATTTTTTGTTTGTAGTATTTAATTGCATTGGGTAACCTCAGCTAATATTCCAAAGAAAGAATACAAAAGAACTAAGCCTAGAGAGAAAATATTGATGGTCACTTCAATGGTCAAGACAGTGCTACTACTGTATGAGCATAAATCAAACATCTGTCAAGATAAATCACTCAATCAGATATTGCCAACACAGACAGCAACACATGATGTTGATTCAGTGGTTTTATCTGAAAATGAGTGAAGTGTGAGCATCAGTTTTCTGTGTTAATTAATGTATATTTTGAGTTTTTCATTAGTAATTTTACCTCAAGTGATAGTTTTAAGTATTTTACAGTCGTGTGGTTCATAGACATGCATGGATGTAAAGAAATGCTTTCATGAGTTTCGCTTGCATGAAGAATCAATTTGAACAAGTATTAAATCTAATTTTCATTTACAGTGTCCTTTGTTATTCTTTTTTCATTTATAGAAATAACTTTGAATATCCTATGCTCTTAGGGTTTCTTTATATCAGTACTTATCTAACAGCATATCAATTAAAATCAGTGGCTGCCAGATATCGTATAGATAAGTGTTCATTGAAACAGTATAAAATGCTTTCAAAAATTTTAAAAGGGTGAAAAAGAAGCCAATACACATAACAACTACACTTTTCCAGATTTTGGAAGTAACACTGATTTATCAAATATCTTTATTGATCTCCAGGATAGAAATACAGTTAAATAAGCAAGGAGTGGGGCCTTCTTTATCATTGTGTGGCTAACTTTTTTGTTGGGTCTTTAAATTTATGGTTCAGGACGACATCAAAATCCAACAACATTGGTTTCTCATGAAAATTGGAGATACAACAATGTTCATGTTGAAAAAATATTAAAACAGTTTTTTTGACTAACAGGGCTTTTAGAAAATGATGTAGATTTTATAAATTTGCACATGTTGGCAATTGAAGAAGGCAGAGGGCACATTAGTGGGGCAGAGCAGAATGGCAGAATTCTTTATAGCTGGACATAATTAAATATTTTGGAGTATCAAATTTTCTAAAACTATTCTTGTTAAATCATGATCTCATAAGTTTTGGATCATTTTCAGTACTTTTCTGAAAGATGATTTAGTGTATTCATTTTTTTGGGATGTATTGGAATAAAATGGAATACCCAACTTTTGTGTTATGAAATTATGAGTGAATCTTGTTTGTTTTTTTTTTTCAAATTTTTTTTTCTTATATAAAAAAAATTACACAAATGTTACAGTAGTACCATTTAATTAAGAACCATTCATTTCATTGGAAGTTGTGGATGTACTTGTTGGAGTGCACTTCTTTCAAGGGACATGCACAATTTGAAAGATTTGAAAGAAAAAATAATCTAATTGTATTTGCATTGTTTTGTGTGATTAATTTTTTTCTTTATTTTTTTTGCCAGATATGGTGGAGTTGTTGGAAGGGTGCACAATTACTTTACTAATCTTGAGTAAGGTGACATTTGTAATTAACAGCCTAGTTATTAGACTTGATGAATGTATCATTGCCTATTCAGGTTGATGAATCACACATTTGTCATAAGAAATACTCTTGCTGCCTTAATTATATTTATAATAATTGATAACTATTGCTGATAATTTCATAATAATTAAGTGATGAATAATTTTGACCAAGTAACAATTCTATTCTGTATTGTTATGTATTTTTATTATCTATCGATGGATATTGACTGAGTAAATTTATCAGATTCAGTATTCTAATTGTAATTCTAAAAATTGTTTATGAAGTTTATTTTCATTGTTAGTTTCATTGGTCATATACCAGAAGAACTTGTGGGATAGCCTGTTGTCATCAGGTGTATATCATTTAACATCGGACACCAGCACATCAGTTAACACAAGCTGTTGCTGTTGTTGGTTAACATTGATACATTAATCCTAAATGGAAAGTCCTGTCGACATGGGGTTTTCACCAGAAGACTAGTTGGTCCTGAATGAAAGTAATGTGGATATGACATTCATCTTGAAAATCTTGTCATCGCGGAATTGATGGCCATTTTGACATAGGGTTTTAATCAATAACCTGCTTTATCCTAAATGAAAGTGGTGCCCCACAGATATCCAATGTGACTGTCACAACAAATTTTTTGAAAGTCTTGTCACTAATTCTACTGAATGGATGGTCCTATTGGCATGGGAGTTTCATCAAAAGTCGTTTAATGTTGTCCTGTTTATCCTAACTGAAAATGGTGCTAATCTAACATCCAGTATGGCTGCCACAGTGATTAATTTAAAAATCTTACCACTTATAATTATCAGAGCTAGTTTTAAAACTTAGCAACTAAAAATAAGAAATTGTTTTGAATTCACAGAAATTCTTTTTGGGCAGTCAAGTGTCATTCCTTTTGAGGAACTCTTGTTCTTTCAGTATAGTGCCGTTGTCTAACATAAATTAAAATGGATAAATCTCTAATATTAAGGTATTATTTATCATATTTAGATGATTTTATTTAGTATTTTAATTCCATGTATTTATGAATATAAATAATTTAAATAATAATCAGACACTTGAATGTTTTATATATAAAATAGAAATGTGTATTTAAATGCCAGCAAATCCTGATGATGTTACTAATAAAATAGATGTCCACATTTAAGACATTTATTTTTTTTTCAGACAAAGAAAATGCTGTTTACTTCTTGCAGCTTGTAAAACTACATTTAGTAATGTTAGAATAGTAAGTACAATAGCCACTTACTGTATTGTCCCTCAGTATAACAAAGCACCCATTAATATAGCTTTTTTCCCGTCATTGCTACTGTAATAATGAGTTTATTCGTTGATTAAAGCATTATATACCTTCTTTTTGAGAGTGTGAACATATTCCATTATAATGATAACTTGCTTGTAATATGTGTGCATTCCTATGAGGTGGCTTCACTTAAATGTCAAGTATGGAAAAAATCTTAAGTAAATGTTGCATGCTTTTGTACAACATGTAAAAGTAAAAAATTTGATCCTGTGGTAAAATTTCCTTCTTCTAAATTCTGGCAGTTTAAATAGTTAGATGCTCTTTGAGTAAGTGCGATGTCATTCTGGAATGACTTATCCGTTACTATTTTTACGATTTGTAACAAGCAAATTTACTACCTTTTGTATTGTGCAGCATACAAATAAAAACAGAAAAAACAAATGATTTCATCTTTTTTATTTTATTAGAGGAAGAGAATGATTAAAGTGTGTCCTACTGTTCATTCCAAAGTTTTCAATGCATACTACCAGCAAACAAATAAAACAAAAAATCATTTTATTTTTGAAAAAAACAGTTTAGAAGCAGATTTAGGCAGCCATCTAGTGTACTTAGATATGCTGTTGGGTTGGGTGGGGAGGATGTAGAGAGATATTGAATTTAATTTTTCCTCCTTCATGGGTAATTGAATTATAATTGTAAGACATTTTTAAAATTTTACCTTTGCTTTGACACTTTATAGATAATATCTTAAGTCTGTAAATGAAATTTCCATGACTGCAGTACAATTGTGGTGCTTAATGTGCACTTTATACGATTAACAGTAAGCAGTAGAGCATGATGAATGATTAATTTAGATATTGGTAACATTGTCATTTTCAAATAGTTTATCCTTAATACTGTCAACATTAGTCATGACCATTATTATTTTCCCCCAAAATGTTTCCTGTATAATGTATGTCAGCACCATGTGATTCAAAACCATGCAGTGTTTCCTCCTTGCCTTTAACAGTTACTTAACTATTAAGTCTATGCAAACTGAGTGTTTGCTTTATGAGGAAAGCATTGTTTAGTTAAATGAATATCATGTTAATCATTGTGAAAACATTTTTTATCTGGCTTGAACTTGTAACTCTAGTCATGCTGACAGCGTAACTGTAACTCAAACATATCAATATGTAAAATTCCAAAGCAAAGCAAGCAGTTTTTATCATTAGGGTTGAGAGTCAAAGCAGTATTTGCTGGATGGTGGGAAAAGTTGTTGTGTTTGGCTGTACTTGCTGGATAGTGGGAAAAGTTGTTGTGTTTGGCTGTACTTGCTGGATAGTGGGAAAAGTTGTTGTGTTTGGCTGTACTTGCTGGATAGTGGGAAAAGTTGTGTTTGGTTGTACTTGCTGGATAGTGGGAAAAGTTCTTGTGTTTAGCTGTACTTGCTGGATAGTGGGAAAAGTTTTTGTGTTTGGCTGTACTTGCTGGATAGTGGGAAAAGTTCTTGTATTTGGCTGTACTTGCTGGATAGTGGGAAAAGTTGTTGTGTTTGGCTGTACTTGCTGGATAGTGGGAAAAGTTGTTGTGTTTGGCTGTACTTGCTGGATAGTGGGAAAAGTTGTGTTTGGTTGTACTTGCTGGATAGTGGGTAAAGTTCTTGTGTTTAGCTGTACTTGCTGGATAGTGGGAAAAGTTTTTGTGTTTGGCTGTACTTGCTGGATATTGGGAAAAGTTCTTGTATTTGGCTGTACTTGCTGGATAGTGGGAAAAGTTCTTGTGTTTGGCTGTACTTGCTGGATGGTGGGAAAAGTTGTGTTTGGCTGTACTTGCTGGATGGTGGGAAAAGTAGTTGTGTTTGGCTGTACTTGCTTGATAGTGGGAAAAATAGTTGTATTTGGCTGTACTTGCTGGATGGTGGGAGAAGTTGTTGTGTTTGGCTGTACTTGCTGGATGGTGGGAAAAGTTATTGTGTTTAGCTGTACTTGCTGGATGGTGGGAAAAGTTGTGTTTGGCTGTACTTGCTGGATGGTGGGAAAAGTTGTTATGTTTGGCTGTACTTTTATTCTCTTTGTGAGCTGTATAGTATAAAATGTAAAAAAAAGCAACTGTATAATCTCCTAATAAAGTACTGTTGGTACTAATTATATTTCATTCCACAAAGCATTGTAAATTTTATCCAATCTGCAACTCGGAAATTTTTTAGGTCAGCATCATTAAATATAGCTAAAAGTACCAAAATCATTTTACATTAGTTATTTACAACAAATTAGGTACTTTTAGCTGCATTTAATGATGCTAACCTAAACATTTACTGAGTTACAGATAGGATACAAATTTTTGATGCTATGTGGAATGAACATTGTAATGAAAAGTATTTTATAATTCTTCCCAGCTATTATAATCAGTCAGTTCTTGTTATTTTTATCAATCTTTGTCCCTAATATTAAGGGTGTAAAGTGCACATAAAGCGCTACAACTGCACTGAAGTCATGGAAATTTCATTTACAGATTTAAGATATTATATATAAAGTGTCATTTTCTTTAGATTTAGAAAAATATTTGCAATGAAAACTCTATAAACAAGCTTAGGGATTAAAAGAGATGCATTCTGACAGAATAAAATGCCAGTTTTGTATGAGAAATGCATACCTGACTCGTGTATTATTGCTGAATAGTGAAACCTCACTTGAGAAGTTTTTTGATGTGAACTCATTTAAACACTTTTTAATTATGTACCAGTAGACAGATCAGTGATTTTTTTTGAGATAATGCAGTTTATCTAACAAATTTGGACTTATATTTTAAGCAGTTTATATTTTTATACCTTTGATTTTTATACAGTCCAACCCACTTATCTCCACCTCAGTTATCTTGAAATTCCATGAATATTGAGTGTTTTGGTCTGTCAAAAAAATCCTTCATTGTTATGCTAATTTTTCCCCATTTATTTAAACTCCTGTTAAGTCAATAATCCAGTTATGTTGGGCATGAGTTTCAGTCTGATGTAACATGTACACATGCTTAATTTGACAAAGTGCAACTTTCAATGTCCATGTCATGGAAATTATGCTAGAAATAATCCAGCGGTTTCACTACTACGTCATAATGTCTTTGATGGAAAAAGGCACTACAAGACCAAATTTTATGGATACGAATGCTATTCAACCTTTCTCATTGATGCATTGCTTATCACTTGTTCAGAGTGGAGAAAATTATGTTATATATTATACTTTGGGGTGAAAAAAAATGAAAATTATTTTCTGACCTTTTCACTGGCCTGCCAACCCTTATAATTTTGTCACAAGTCTTATGAAAATGGCCCTTAGAATACAGAATTATGGAATAAAAGCCAAAACTATGGCAAAAATGATTGTTGCTGAAAAAATCCTGTTAATTGGTTCATCCATGTTTGATTTAGATCTGGATTTCACATTAGAATTAGGGGAATTAGTCGGGGAACCAACCTAATTTTACAGCAGTACTTCAGATGTTTCTTTTTTATGCAAAGCATCTGCTAGATCAAACTGTAGATTGTACAATTTTTTAAAAATGGCATCCAACAAGCAATTCATGTTAAAGACAAAACAAAACAATAGACCTCTTAAAAAGGATAAACAATCAGCATAAAAGAATTACACTAATATTCAAATTCTTCTGAATAAAAGCAGGAAGGGACAAAATTATGCTTATTGGACATCACATAAGTTTGAGTATGTCTCATGGCATTATATATGTTTGCTGTTATGATGTGAAATAGAAAAAAATTCCAAGAATTATGTCAGGTAGATAACAACAAGCCATTTAGCTGAATAGGGTTTGAAACTGAAGTTTGTGCAACTGTACTGGTGGTAAATATGGTTTCAATGTACTTAACAAACTTTTCATTTGAACAGAATGTTTACCGTTGCTGCATGTTTCGGATACCAAACTTTTTAAATAAGTTTTCCAGCTTTACAAGAGCAGTTCATGATATTTTGTTACATCTTACTGGTCAAACATACAGAAACAAATCAGCTGCTTTACAGAGACGGTTTCATCATCATTGGCAGGAGCTGCATTCATAATGGACACTGTCACAAGTCAAGACCACAACAATATCATTTGTTCCACAAAGCAATTTTGTCCTATCTGTAACTCAAGTAATTTATCAGATCGAGGTAATTAAATGTAGCTAAAAATACCTAATTTGATTCACACAATATATTTAAAATGATTTGAATATTTTTAGTTACATTTAATGACATTGACCTGACACTTTACAGAATTACAGATAGGATAAAATTCACAATACACTTTGGAACAAACTACAGTGTAATCTCATTCCAATATCATCACTGTCACCAAATTTATCCATACTCAGTTAACAATTTGGTTTAGAATTCACTTATAAAGTAATAGTTAAAGAGTTTCCATTCTTGATGTGAGTGAAAGCATTAACTTCAGTATGGCTAGATCACATAATTTACAGTCTTCTATAAACCAGCAAATTTCCAAACCAAGCTGGAGTCCCCAGCAAACAAACAAATGGTAATTAATTTGCATTGAACAAAAGTAAATAAAAATACTAATGGTATTGTTTAAAAAATTGATAGTACCCAGTTTGTTTAAAAAATGAACTTGTTGATTGCTGTACCATTATTACAGATTCATTGATGCATATAGAATGAAGCAGGAAGTGACTGCTAGGATTAACATCTATGAAACAGAAGAGTGATTTCATTTGTGTTGTTAAACAGAATATCAGAATCTTACAATAATCAAAGTGATACACTGACTTTCCTTCTGGTGTGATTTTTCTGAGGATCACTGGTCAAAATCAGAGTGGAATACAGGAATATATAGAATAAGTCAGCTTATTGCAGAATTCAATGTCCAGACAGTTTAAAGATTTAAAATAAGTTTTACAGTTTATCATTACATTAACACCAACAGCCTGACCTTTTTTTGATACAAAGGAAAATTTTGTTGGTAGAAACAAGCAAATACCAGTATAACAGAACCCCAGGTGATCAGCAAAAGTGATTATTTTTAGGCATAGTTTTTGTAAGATTTGTTTTGCTACTAGTCGAAAGCCAACACTGACAATACGCTTAGTTACTATGGGATCATTTTATGTGCATTAATGAGACCATGGTTATACTCATCACTGACAAATGTAGGTCACAGTTACATACTTTTCACATTCCAGTGATTACCATCACTTTGCATTAGCTCAGTTTTTTGGCACTAATGTAAGTTCATTGAACTTGATGCATGTATTTATCTTGAAGTGGTACCTAATACTCACCATGTTCAATAGTATGTCGTCATGGCTCACTTTTTTTTGCTCCATTGAGTATGATAAGCTCTTCCTTTGACACTTGTGCAGTCATAAAATTTGATGAGCATATTTATGCTTGGAATATTGCTCACATCATTCATCCATTATAAGGTCAGATTGATCTACTTTTCATGCTCAGGCAATTAAACAAGGTTTAAGTATTGTACTGCAACACAGCAGGTGAAGTATGCTGGAATTCTTATTTTTAATTTATTTTTATGTTTAATAGGTTCGCAATGATGGACGAGATTCTGGGTTGGAAGAAGGTATTTAAAATCTGTATGTTTTTATGAATATGATAGTTGTTACAAAATATGAGACAAGTTTCATTTGCTAGCCATTGTGTGTCCATTGTCAGTTACATTTGGTTATATTTTTTTAAAATTCACTGACACAATTCTATTACCTGTTTGAATCACTTAACACCCAATCATGTTTATAGTGGCATTATGTCAGTAAAACGACTTAATGAATATGCATATTTATATATCATAATAAGTTGAATGGATCACATTACAATTAAATAAATAGATAATTCTTAAAAAGAATAAATCTGCTTTGTCTCAACAAAGCATCCAAGTAGCTGTACACAATATTTGCACTAAAGCTAACTTGTTGCCAATGATCAAAAAAGAGCATAATACATTTTCTCTTAGATTAGATTGCTCAGATTTTCAGAAAGCAAACTTGTCATTTTGTTGAGCCTGCCTGTGCAAAAGATCAACAGAGTAATTACTTTGGCATGTGTATGCATGTCCATACATGTGTGCACTCGTTAGATTAACCTCATTGTTAAGATTATTAAAAGGTGCTTCATAATATGATAAATAGAATTCTATACTAATGGTATAAAGGTAAAATATTTTTTAATTTTGCAAATCTCAGATCATAGTGAACCTAAAAGTTACAGCAAAACTCAGAAGGAAATGGCCATGGTGTAGGTTTTACTTAAAGGGAGATAATTCATATGGATAACTCATGATTATGGTTTTTTTGTTTATGGGTGATAAATGGAATTAGTATGTCCATAGTTAGTCTTAGGGTTGGAAAACTAAAGTATATAAAGCCTACTGTAGCTATTCTAGTCTATTTTCAAGCAATGTTCAATATATAATGGTGCATGCCTTTTAGAATTTTATTTAAAGAGTTAATCCAAATCAATAATATAAACACATTGCAGTATTACATTCCTGGGTCTGTTTTGAAATTTTGCAAAATTACAAAAATTTATAAACTTGGGATTAACTCAATGATCTTTTTGGTGTCTGGCAATCAATAATGAAAGGATTAATTTTTATCATACTCAGTAAGCACATATACATGACATAGTATCAGTTTTTCAATGTCATTCATGTTTTAATATTGTATTTTTACATAAGCATTGTATTTTTTTTTATTAAACTCCATTTTTATAAAAGTGTTGCATGTACATTGATGAACTTAGTCATTATGTGCAACCTAACAGGTAATGTTACAGTTAGGTAATGCAAGTTCATAGTGATATACTTTTAAGGTTAATGTTGTGATTAGGTTTGGGAAAAATATGGTGATACAGTGCAAGTTATAAATTTTATAGATTGTTTTTCTTTTGTGTGCAATTCTTTTTTAATACATTACATTTTTAGTTAACAATGTGTTGTATACCATTCCAGGGGCAATGATGAAGAGCTCTGTGGACAAAACTTCATATGTAGTCACATTAGATGCCCAGGTAAATGGTATTAACCAGTCTTATGTAGGCACATTAGATGCCCAGGTAAATGGTATTAACTGGTATTATGTAGTCACTTTGGATGCTAAGGTAAATGGTATTAACTGGTATTACTGTTTTTGTGCATCTTGTTTGAACATATTTTATGTTTGCATACATATACACACCAGAGATCAGGATTTATAACAAACTTGTACAATTCCTGAAGTACTTATAATGTTTGAGCTTTAGGGTCTTTTTCAATTGATTAACATTGTTCATGTGTATTTTTTCAAATATATTAGTTCATTACACCAGAGCTGGAAGATCCTTAAAAATTTGCCTCTTTCCTAGAATAGATATTTTGTTTTAAATTTTAAGAAAAGGTTCCTTAATTTTTTATAATTATTTCATATAAAATTTTGTATAAGTAGCACGTGACACAACATGTAGAATAAACGCATTTACAAAGGATTTATTTAATTTTGTTTAAAATGAAAGACTAGTAAATATTTTTCACGCCTGTTATACATCACAGTATAAAAGAAAATCCTCATGTGACGTTGATATCTTAATATTTTAGGGATATTTTAGGAAGAAAACATTTGTGCGTCAATGTCATGTTTTATGTTATTCCTCCACATCATGTACAGAATCCTAATATTTGCATAGTGAAGTCATGTACATTGTTAAGGCAATTAATTTTGATTGCATAGTTTACATACATCTTTGGTTAAGGCAGTTAATGTCTGATAAATACATGTGCATAATTGCATAGTGTAGACAGATAAGGTAATTAAAGTAATTAATATTGATTGGTTAATATATGAAGATAATTTTACTATGTGGACAGGTCCATGGTTAAGGTAATTAATAGTGTTTAGTAAGTGCATGGGGATAATTGCATTGTATTATAAGAGGTTCTTTGCATACACATTGAGCTAATAACTATTTGTTTGATATTTAGTACATGAAATATTAACAACATTCTTTCCTTCTCTGCATATAACATTTACATCTTATTTAACATATTTGCATGAATATATTGGCAAGCAGTGGCAACATATATGATACAGATTTAATATTAGTACATGCATTTTCTGCTATTCTTATAGGAGTTTAGAGTTTTCCAGCAAGCATATGTATGTGCAGCCTTTCCTGTGCTGGGAGCCCCTGAACCTCCACCTGATCCCTCCCCCATTTCAACTCCAGCAGATAAACAACCACAAAGGCAAGTACTAAGCATTTTATGTTTGATCTGCTAAGACTGTGACTGCATACAGTGTGCATGGTGCCACATTATTACATCAATAAAATATATTTTGATCTTGTCACAGTTCTTGCATAGTGTGCACAAATGTTATTACAGACAGTTTTTCAGTTCAACAATTTTTTAAATGAAAATTAAATTTTATTTCATATTTTGTGCATAAGTTTGAATAAGGAATTTCCCAAACCAGTATATTACCTGGTGTTGTCTGATGACATTCATTGTGATTCTTAAATTTCACACTTAGCAGGCTCTCAGTAGTTTTCTGGTTCAGATTTCCCTTTTGAAATGGTGCCATCATATGTCTGGTGCTATCACGTCTTCATCAGTATACAAAACTCAAATCCACTATGCTTGAAACATTCCATGCAAATTAATAAACTTAGCTACTCACCAGCATAGACATAGACTCTGATTTCCTAGCATTATTAAATTTGTAAAATTTTTAGCTGATGGTGTAAAATTTTAGCATCGGAAGAAGGTGCAAAGTAGAGCATTTTGATATGAATTGACCCTCCCTAAATATTTCTTGTACAACATTTTGAAAATAAACAATAACAATTAAACAAGATAAACAATCAAAATGAAAGTTTTTCTCTTTCAAATACATTACCTAATCACATTACATTGGGAATATTAGCCTGTTACATTGCAAATCGAGACCTACTAAAAGATTAAAAACATCTTGTTTTATCTCATGCAGAAAAAGTCTGGATTTGCCAGTTAAATTTTGTTGTTGTTGTTGTTGGGCTTAACTCCATTTGTCAGCACATGATAGGCTATACATGTAGCCAGTATTAATGGTGGAGGAAGAAACCGGGAAATCCGCGGAAAGAACCAGTGACCCACTAGAAGCTACTGGCAAGCTTTCCTACATATCCACATTCGCAGAATCTTAGACTTGAAATATGTAGACAGAGGTGAAATGGCAGTGATCCGTAATGGAGAGCACTTTAGCCACTCTGTCACAAGGGGCCCCATTAAATTTTGTAGGTAAGAAGTCAATAATTATTTAGCCAATGTAGTTGTCGAAGATCAAGTGATTTCACTGTGTTGGTTATGTAATTAGAACTGGTTATTATTCACATGGGGAATCAAGTAATCATTCCCTAGAAGGATACCAAAGGTATTCATTGGAGGATCATCATTCCCTCTAAGACCTTTTTTCCTAATGTAATGTAATTGGGTAACATATTTAAAGAATGCAGATTTTTAAGTAAATTTTGTTTCTCCAAGAATACTTGCCCAATCTTAAAAACCCTCACAACCTCCCCCATGCAAGCATCCATGTTAGTATATATTTTAGCTAAAAACCTAGTGACACCTGGTGGTCGCAAAGGAAGGTAATGGCAAGAGTTATTTGCCCTTTGTCTACATGAGATAGACAAAAATATGTTTTTCATCTATTAATAGGGCTAGATTTGGGAGGTAGCAAGCTAATATTCCTAACTACATGTGATTGGGTAAGTATTATTGGAGTAACATAATTGACTTTAAAATTTGCTTTCTGCTGAAATAATGCTTTGTTGATCTCATTTTAATCTCATCTTTTTGAAAGATTTGCAGATTTTTAATGAAAGACCTAGTGGATAGAATGATGAAAAACAATTTATGTAGTTTAAAAAAAATATTTTAAACTCGTAATTTTTAAAAGTAGAAGATTGCAGGTATAAAATTATGTGTGCTGTAGATGTCTTTAAAGCAGTATTTCTGTCTGCTGGTAATATTAAATATATACACATTGGGTCAGTGGTTAGCACACTCATGACCCAAAACACCGAACCATACCATTGTGTCATTTTCCCATTTCCAAGAATTAGGTTTGAGTTCCTATTGCACTAAATTAAAGACAAAAATGGCCAGATATCCCAGGATAACATTACTCTAATATGCTATTGAACATTTCCTTAGTGGTGCCATGCCAGGCTGTTCTTTCACTGCACCAGGCCTTTTTTCTGTCATGCCAGGTTATTTACATAGTATAATACCATTTTTTTACAACTAGTTTGTCCATATTTGATTGCCGAATGCCCATTTTGTTTCTCATGAATGCTAACAGTCACTTATGTACTCATTTGTTATGATCATAAGTGGCAATATACTATAATATGCTCAAAAGTTAGGTTAGCAGGTAATGACTGATTAACATTACCCGTTGGTGCATAAAGATGGTTTTTGTTTAATGGAACTGAATCACTTGGGCATTGTGTACATTCCTTGGATAATAATTAGGGATTGTTTCTTTACATGTGTTGCCTTTGCAACAATTAACTGGGTATGATCCATTTTATTTTTTCTGATTATTCACACTTATGGAAGATGTTAAAATAAATTCATGTATAGTAATGGATTGAATCTGAGCTTATTTCAAAATGTTTCTGAAAGGTTTTGATTTTTGTGTTGGTAGTAATTTAACCACATTCATGGTGCTTATTGTTCCAGATTAAAGTGAAAAATTAAAAAGAAAACTATACTATTTGTGCAGTTCTACATTTTTAATGGAAGTAGAAAATTGCATGGTAAGCTAAATACTACTGACTGATTATAGCATTCCCTTCAATAAATTAAATCATTGTTCATCCAAGGAATATGTTGTTCATCTGGAACAGGATATCATGGGAATCAGTTTACTTGTTGCAGAAATATTTTAGCAATGCTTGTAAAACTCAAAAAAAACTTTCCCAGAGATATTCTAGCTTCTTATCATCAGTTTTTGTCATGAGTCATTACATAATTTAGAGTTTTTCTTTTTCCTGTTTGCTTTTAATATTATCTGCTTTACCTGCAAAAGGCCTTAGGTTATTAAAATATCACCATTGTATAATTATCTGCTTTACCTGCAAAATGCCTTTGGTTATTAAAATATCATAACATTGTATAATTATCTGCTTTACCTGCAAAAGAACTTTGGTTATTAAAATATCATAACATTGTATAATTATCTGCTTTACCTGCAAAAGGCTTTCAGTTATTAAAATATCATAACATTGTATAATTATCTGCTTTACCTGCAAAAGGCCTTTGGTTATTAAAATATCATAACATTGTATAATTATCTGCTTTACCTGCAAAAGGCCTTTGGTTATTAAAATATCATAACATTGTATAATTATCTGCTTTACCTGCAAAAGGCTTTCAGTTATTAAAATATCATAACATTGTTTAATTATCTGCTTTACCTGCAAAAGGCCTTAGGTTATTAAAATATCACCATTGTATAATTATCTGCTTTACCTGCAAAATGCCTTTGGTTATTAAAATATCATAACATTGTATAATTATCTGCTTTACCTGCAAAAGAACTTTGGTTATTAAAATATCATAACATTGTATAATTATCTGCTTTACCTGCAAAAGGCTTTCAGTTATTAAAATATCATAACATTGTATAATTATCTGCTTTACCTGCAAAAGGCCTTTGGTTATTAAAATATCATAACATTGTATAATTATCTGCTTTACCTGCAAAAGGCCTTTGGTTATTAAAATATCATAACATTGTATAATTATCTGCTTTACCTGCAAAAGGCTTTCAGTTATTAAAATATCATAACATTGTTTAATTATCTGCTTTACCTGCAAAAGGCCTTTGGTTATTAAAATATCATAACATTGTATAATTATCTGCTTTACCTGCAAAAGGCCTTTGGTTATTAAAATATCATAACATTGTATAATTATCTGCTTTACCTGCAAAAGGCTTTCAGTTATTAAAATATCATAACATTGTATAATTATCTGCTTTACCTGCAAAAGGACTTTAATTATTAAAATATCATAACATTGTATAATTATCTGCTTTACCTGCAAAAGGCCTTTGGTTATTAAAATATCATAACATTGTATAATTATCTGCTTTACCTGCAAAAGGCCTTTGGTTATTAAAATATCATAACATTGTATCATTTTCTTGCAGATATGCATACTCAGATCTTTTATCCCTGGTAAGACCTTTGACCCCTCGTTCTCTCCATGACAGTGGTGTCGAGGATCCAGAAGATACATCTGTGGTGCCTGCTGAAACATTGTTTGAACTTTTGCAGAGAGCTTTCCGTCTCACACCAGAAAGATTTGTGCAGTATAAAAAAAGTATAACTGCTCAGTATCAAGGCAAATCAGTAGAAATGGCAAGTTTTAACTTTATTTGCATTGCATAAGTCTATGCTACAGACTTCATCACCAGGAAATTATATTATTAATATGGGAAGAGCGTCAGAGGTCAGATATACAAAACGTGCAATGACAATGGCAGTTTTGAATATTTTGTGACCAAACTTTGTACATGCATTCCTAGAAGGAAGAGTGATTATGCAATCTGTGAGTCATGGTTGGTGATATTCGGGGAAGGGGAATACGTAAAATATACCATGCAAATATACCATGGCATGCAATGAATAGCTATAGTTTAATTTTGTCTTATTTGTAACCTCAAACAGACATGTTTTTTATTTTACAACATTAGTGGCTGCAACAGTGCCATGGATTTTACAATACAAATTTTAGCCACATTACATACATTATGGTTCTTTTTGTAGGTGGCAGTCTGTTCAGTTTAGTTGTTAAAGACTTTCTATGGTTCAATTTTATCACAGAATGACATGAGATCTAGTAAGCATGATGTTATCCTTTGTCTCTTGTGTATTCAAGGATATGTCAAGCCTTATAAAAAATTTGTGTTTAAGCCCATATTTTTAAAAATGATTAGCAGCCACATTCCAAGACCAAAGGCAGCGGGTGTACTAATATAAGAAAGTAAAAATTACATGCATTACAGCTGACTCTTATTACAATGAACAACTTGGTTGTAAGCAATTTTGTTGCTGTTTTATTGATTAAAGGAATTTGCTGTGGTTGAACGCTTAAATGCAGTGTCATGTAATTGATTTATCACAACTTTCTAAGTAATTTATCTTGGCAAATATTCACAAAATATCATACCAGGATATGACAAGTGTTTATTTTACTTTGTTTTCATTTGTTTTAAACTCAATCTGAAAATCTCCAGTAAGCTTGTTATGCATGATTATGTTTTGACAGATTATCTGATGTGTGTGTGCAACATGAATGCAACTTTTGTCTCATATGGAACAATGTAAAACAGTATCATAATTTTAATAATCACAATAACGGTCATATGAAAAGTAAAGTCCATGGAAAATATATGACCTCTGGAAATCTTTATGAAATATGACCTGTCCTAAATTAGTCACATGCTTTCTTTTGTGAAAGATGTAGCATTTTTGATAATTGTATGTTAATGACAAAATTTTACTCACCAAAATATACTTTTCTTTTTTGAATTTTTGAATTTCATAAGAAGAGTCTATGATCTTTAACCTGTGTAAATTTGATAATTTAGAAATACTTATTCAGCAAATTTATTTGGTTCTTTTTTCCACACTCTTTGATGCAGTTACCCTGTTTTGGGGATAGGTACTCATCTAGGAGTGTGCATGCCAACCTACATATTTTTAAGTGTTTTTGGATTGCTTTTATCCTTAACTTTGTAAAAATATAGACAAATATTAAAAAGATAAATATTCCAATATTTCATCTGTAAAATTTCTAAAAGCCATGTAAGATACAACATAGAAGAGTTACAAATAATTATGCTGATAAAGGACTGGGTTCACTTTTGTGTTATGGCAGCTGTATGTCAGATTGTTATGATATTTTTCAGGATATAACTGCTATGTTGGTACTTCATATAATAGTTTTGCTTTCAGCATGAGTATATGTGTTTTCTGTGTTTATAATGTAAAATGAGAAGGATGTAATACACAGTAGGAAACTTAAAACAGCATGCATCATTGTTAGGAGTGAAGCATTCAGTTTATTTACTGCAGTGTATGCATAGGTGTCCAAGAGGAGGGAGTTCATATTTTCTTTTTTCCATTTATATTAATGAAAAACTGAAAATATTTCTTCTTAGTTATATCATTCTAAATGTTTCTTTAATATGGTAAACATTTTCTCATTCAGAGATAGATGTTAGTAATGTTGTGTTGTTAGTTACGCTATTTGAAAGTTAGTTAAAGCTATTAAAACAGTAACCATGAGTTTTCTAACCCTTTATATCAGAAATAGTCACATCAAACATCCTAATTCATCTTCATTTTTAGTGCTGTTGTTAATTGTCTGTATTATTGGAAAATATGGGTGAATACTGATAGATATATCTGCAGTTTCCTGAGTGGTAGTGTATGTGCTGGTGGAGAGGCTATATGGTTAGAAGCGTCTTTGGCATCATTTATTGTTTTATTAAATCCCTTTCTGCTTTGGGAGTTACTGCCCCTTGCTGCAGTTGAAAAGGCTAGGATATGGTGATTAGAATGGGTGTGTGTGTGTGTGTATATATATATATATATATATATATATATATATATATATATATTTCATGGAAATAAATTATAGGAAAGAAACATGAAGCAGTTAATAGTTTTCATAAGAGCAATACAATAAAATATTTAACACAACACACTCACTCACTTTGTGGAGCACTTACACATACTTTTGTCATTTTATGAAGATGATATTAATGCACTGAAATAATTGTTTCCTTTGTCTCACCTGTGCTATATTTTTGAAATATTGTACATTGCTCTCTGCCATTTCCTATTTGTGCTGAACTTGAATGTTTAACCCAACAGGAAGCAATCTTCGCACATTTAGCAAGTGTGTTTGAGGTTTTATTTTTTCAAGAGACATGTATTTAAAAATCATACATACAGTATTTTATGTAATTTTCATACACAAAAAAATTAATTATCAATTTCAGAGTATGAAAATTATATGTAAAATAAATAATTATCATTTTATGGACTGTGTATGAAAAATAAAGGGATCATACTTGAACAAGGTCTGCGGAACATTCAATACTTGACAACATACTAACATACAAAATAAATGTAAAAATTCTGTCTCATTCAGCTTTCATCTCAAGAATTGAACTACAATGAAAATAAAAGTACTAAAAAGACTGTTATTAGAAACAAAGAGAGAGATTGCTGAAATGACAATTTTGCAGTGTGCAATATCATCTGCATTATGAGCACTGTAATCTGCATTTTTAGTTACCTGATGATTGTGATCTACCTCACATACTAGGACACTACTATAATCCTTTATCAGTTAACACCTCTAAATCAACAACTTGTTTCTGTGCATGATTCTGTCCATTTACCTTCTTAATTAAACTGTCTGTTTGTCCTTGTAGGGACCCATCTATTTACCTTATCACCCGTCTCTGTAATTCTTTCCATCCTTTTATTCATCTACAAATTTTTCTGCTGATGTGTTTTGAAAAACACCCAGAACATATGAACTTTGGTGTTGCTTTAAAAGATTTGAAAGTTTCGATTTGATCTGTTACCTACAAGGTCAATAGGACATGACCTCATTGATGTCCATTAGATCTCCACTCTCAGCAAAGGACTGTGGTGATCAGATTTTAATCAGATTAGAAGGAATGATTAATTCTGAGCCCATTTGTTTGTTTAAAACTAATGGAAACCTGAAGGTTTTTTGAGAAACACGTTTTGTTGCAAGGACACTACCAATTTTCTGTTGATGTAATACTCCAACTTTCACTTTTTTGCATAATTCCCCCACTCATCTCATGTTTTGATGTTTATCTGTATTGACTTTAATACAATATAACATTTATCTGACATCTTTGTACAAGTATTCAATGACAACAGGAGCAGGAAACAAAGCTTATCTGATCAATATTTGTGGTAAAACCACCAGTTTTTCCAGTAGGAATGGAAATATTAAACCCAGATAATTATGTACTTATTTATTTAACAGAATCATTTCAGATAGATTAATTAAAATTATTCTTTTAAGTTTGATTTAAACTTTTTAAATCTCTGCTGATGTAGCATATGAATGAAATAGTGTAAAACACTTAGACCCTAATACCTAATTTAATAGTGTAAAACACTTAGACTTTAAGACCTAATTTAATAGTGTAAACACTTAGACCTTAATACCTAATTTAATAGTGTAAAACATTTAGACTTTAAGACCTAATTTAATAGTTTAAAACACTTAGATTTTAAGAACTAATTTAATAGTGTAAAGTACTTTGACCTTAAGACTTAATTTAATAGTGTAAAATACTTAGAATTTAAGACCTAATTTAATAGTGTAGAACACTTAGATTTTAAGACCTAATTTAATAGTGTAAAACATTTAGACCTTAAGACCTAAATTAATAGTGTAAAACATTTAGACCTTAAGACCTAATTTAATAGTATAAAACACTTTGACCTTAAGACCTAATTTAATAGGTAAAACATTTAGACCTTAAGACCTAATTTAATAGTGTAAAACACTTAGACTTTAAGACTTAATTTAATAGTGTAAAATATTTATACCTTAAGACCTAATTTAATAGTGTAAAACACTTGGACTTTAAAACATAATTTAATAGTGTAAAACACTTGGACTTTAAGACTTAATTTAATAGTGTAAAACACTTAGACCTTAATACCTAATTTGATATTGTAGAACACTTATACCTTAAAATTTCATTTAATAGTGTATAGCATTTAGACCTCAAGACCTTATTTAATAGTGTAAAACACATAGACTTGAAGACTTAATTTAATAGTGTAAAACACGTAGACTTTAAGACTTAATTTAATAGTGTAAAACACTTAGACCTTAATACATAATTTAATAATGTAAAATTGCTTGGACTTTAAGACCGAATCTAAGAGTGTTAAACACTTAGACCCTAAGACCTAATTTAATAATTTTCATGGGCTAATTAAGATTGAATACTTATATTTTTTTCTTACACATTCTTTCTTTCTCTTTCAAGTTTGGTTTAAATATTATTTTTTGTTGTTTTTGTGATCCATGAATGGTCTTATGAAGAGCAGTGAAGAACATATATCTTTATTTTCAAATGCATTTATGACCCAACTGGGTTCTTTAAGATTATGTCATGATTAACCTTGACTGACACATAACAATATATTGCAGTAGGTGATGCAAGCACTCTATGTTAACATTGTCCAAAAAGGTACCTTTCTGGTTTACATTGCATTCTTCAGCATTCCACTACCATTGTGTCTCATGACATGATATTGGCACATGCCTATGACATATCAGAAGTAACAATTTCAGCTCTTATCAACTTTGTAACATTTTGTCATAGAGATAAGTATATCCATGAAATTTATTTTTTTAATACCAGATTTTAGGGCTATTTAGAGAGTAAAGTGAACCTAGTTCTTTATCTTATCGGTCATCTCAAAATATTGTTTGCGATTTTGCCCATTGTGACCTTTGTTGAAGCAAATTTGTAAATTTTGCTAACCTGTGACAATTGACCTTGCTCGAGATGAAGATCTCTCTGCCTACTGAATCACATGGCATGACCACCTGTTAAACTCCAACGAGTAAGAAGTATTGGGCAAGGAAATGTTTCATTTAAGCAGTAGATTTATTAAAAATGATTTGTATTATTCCTAAAAATGTAAAATTACAAAGTTGCATAAATTATATTGCAGCAGACAATATTTATATTTGTATTTCAAGTTCATATAGCAATAACCTGTGTGTTTTATTTCAGTCATTAATAAATTCAATTTTAAATTTGTTGGAGAAATTATTAATTTAAAAGGAAATTTACTTCCAAAAATGCTGAGGTATTTTGTATATAATCTTATTCTAATTATTTTCTCTGGCTTATGTTTATGCTGCCTTGGAAGTAAACAAATTAAAAAAAAACAAAACTAAGATAATTACTGTTTAGAAGTATACTGTTGTTGATAATAATTTTAAAGTCCTACTTTTCATCAGATGGAATTTTTATCAATGATGTATGTTGATGGAAACATGTAATACCTGCTTAATATATTGGGAAAGGAATAAATCTAATTTCTCTATTTAGATGATCTGGATATTAACTATAAGAATTACAAGGCTCCCACTGACTTCTTTTCATCCTTAGCAATCGAGAAATAAATCATTGCACAATTTTTAAATACTTATAACCAATTCATTATTGTCACAGGAAAATGGTGGATGAAAGCAAGGCCTTAAGGTGTGTCTAATTTATGTTCACTGATTGGTTAATGGATCAGCATGATTGACAAGTGGTGATATGTCAATTGTGCTGTACACATGCTCTGAGAAAAAATGATGTGTTATTTTATCATTAATTGGTCTTTACATTCACCTATGCCTTTGACTGCTTTCAGATTTTAGCAGAGGTGCTTGTATCCCAGCTAATAGCCCTAGAAAAGAACAGTAACCCATTCTATTGCCCTAAGAACTTTCTGGTGAGTATTGCATAAATTTGTATCATCATGTTACCTTATCTTTATATATATTTAGCATGTTAAACCTCTGTTAGATCTTTTTTGTAAAATGGTTTTTTACATTCATTAATCATATAATTAGTATGCATGCTTCTGAAATCACAAGTATGTATGAATGTGTGATGTGTGTATGAATAGGGTATTGCTAAGATAGATTATGTCTTTTTTGGGGTTATAGATCTAAAAGTGCATTTTTTAAATACTTCCATTTTAAGTTATTTATTCTGAGGGCTTTCAAAATATGTTGACTAAAAATCTGTTATTTTCAAAAAAAATTCTTCAATTTTAATTAAAAATTTTGGGGTAATTGATTTTGACTTTTCACAGGAAAAGTTATTTCTTAATAATTAAGAAACACTCATTTTATAGTTAGTCTGTGTGGTAAATTTTGCACACCTGAAATGAAGGTGTCCTTTTTTATATCAAGCCTGTTAACATGTGTTAAGAAAGAAAGAGTTAAACTGAGTCCAAAGCACTTTTACATAGAAACTTGGAAAAAATAGGTGTAATATAGTAGCAAAAATGTTGAATTTTATATCATGTTATTGGTATACATAATTTAGTGGAATATTTAAATTTTCATTGTGTGAACGTATGTATCAGTTGTTGTTTTCAATAGGAATTAGATATCTTAACAATTGTCTGATGATGAGGAAATTTGTTGATCATCATTCAGTTTATTCTGAGATCGTGAGTTTTCTTTAATTGCCTTTGGGAATTAAATTATTAAAATAGTTTAAAAAATTTGTCCTTGTTTTGTATCAAATCAATATATATATTTAGTAATGTCTTCTAATTTGTGTGAACTTTGTACTAATGTTGTTTGTTCCTTCAGTAATTGCACTTGTTGCTCCACAGAACTGAACAAAATCAACATTTAAATTATATCTTTGATATTACAGATAAATGAAGAATTACAGTTTTTTTCAGTCAAGTATTGTTTAAAAAACACCAGTGTTTATCCAGTTCTGAAAAAAATTAAAATGTTCAGCTGAATTGCTTGTGCTCATTATAAGCTGTGGGTTTGGAGTGATCAAATTTTGACTATTTTTGGTAAGGATAAGTTTAAACAAAAATATTTTTGATGAGTCATGTGATCTTGTGTTTCCCAGAATTCTCTACCTGTGTCCCAGAGATTGTGATTTCTATACCCCCTAGTTGGGCTTTTGTGTCAGGGAAAAATAGAAAATTCTGCTTGTCAGTTCATGTTTGTATTGATTTTAGCAATAGGCAGAGTTAAAACCTTAAGATAGAAATTTGTTGTCATTTTAAAACAATGGTTGTTGCAAATTCAAAGTTTGTAGAACAACAATTTGTAGGTTAAATTAATGATGTAAGAGAATATATTTCTTGGTGAAAAACTTATATAAATATACAAACTTTATAAACTATTACTTTGAAAATAATGATAATTCAGAAAATATATATATATTATTGTACAAAATGCTGATAGATGATGTGTATACACTAAAACTTAATGGAAGAATGACCCAGAACAGAAAATCCATTGGTGTAGCTCTTTTCAGGTGAACCAGATATTAAAACATGTAAATGTTTTTATTGGTTACTTGTGCACTAGATAAAACATTTATGGCAATGATATAAGTGTTCAAGGAAAACATGATAGTAAGGTGCAGAGGACAAAGTTAAGGTGGGAGATTGTTAGAGAAAGCAAGATTATCTCCATCTTTCTAACACTACTGGTACATTGAATACTGTCTAGTTTATTTCTTTTAAATCTTGTGTGACCTCTATAGTTTTAGGACATTGGGACTTGGTGTACACTACCTTTGAGATCCTAGAAGTAACTCTATAATCTTTACACAACTAGCAAACTTTGTTTCTTCCAGGATTCCCCAGTTCTTCTTAACATTATATGTTAATGCTTATAGGGTCTATTAATGTTTTTACCAAAATATTTTTGATGCATAAATGTTGCACTGTCTTCATAAGAATCAATAAAAACTGTCCTGTTTATTTCATCTTTGTTACCATTTCTTATAAATGCAAAACACATATACTGTTCCTAAGTATGTATTATGAGGGATCTGGTAGGACAGAAAATAATTGATTAAAAATGGGTCATGACAAGAATTTTATTACTGTTGTTTGTCATTTTTCAGCAGCAAGTCATTTAAATTTTTTTTCACAGATTTTCACTTTGTAATGAATTTAATTATCATCACTGAAATCAAATGCTAAATCAAGAATTTTGAAATTATTAGGACAGTTCCACTGCATTTGTTTTTTCTAGCAATATTTAGCCACAATCTCATTTTAGCACCAGTCCATAGTGTCTGTGTTTTATCATAATTGACATTCAGTCCTGGACACATTCTAAAAGTGATCTAATAAATATAAAGTTGTGTTGGGTGAATCTTTTTCTCAACTAATTGTGAGAGGAATTATTGTGTAATATGTTCTGTTTTATTAGTATTTATATTTGGATAGAATTTATCTGCTGTGCTTAGAAGATACACCAAAATAACAAAAATGTATAGGTAGAGGATTACCATGTCTTACACATTTTTGTAGCAGGAAAAATAAGAGAAATGGCCATTAATCATTACATATACCTTTGTAAACTATTTGAAACCAGTGTTTTATTGAAAAAACAAATCTGAAAAATAAAAATGCAAATTAAAAGACTATTCCAGCAAGTCAACATGCTTTGAATAAAAGCAGCTTAGGAATATTATTTTTTCATTGAAAACATTAGATTCATATATCTATGTCAGATACATTGATCTATATGTCTGCCTTTTATGTAACCAAGGTGTGATTTACTAATTAACTTTCATAATTATTTCCTGATGCAGTTTGCTATTTATCTGATTGTTTTATTATTCATTCATTATACATTGGAATAATTGATTTTGTCCTTTAAAAATGGAAGACATTGACTTTAATTGATCATTTATTATATCGTTGAGATCTAACATTTAATAAGCATGTTCAGTTTGTATTTCCATGGTGCATGTACAAACTAGAACTTTTTAATTGTTTTAACTAACTTTTAGATGCATCAAGTTAGATTTCTATTATTTACCAGTTGTTTTGAAATCCATTCACATGTTATGACTAATAATACTTGCAAATCATACATGGGTATAATTAAGAAACTTTGTGTTTTGCTGTGTCATGGAAAGAACTCATTTAATATGGTGTAGGTATATCTGTATGTTGAGGCTCTCAGGCTGAGATGTATTCATACACCATATCAAATGATTTTTGTATTACTTTATCTATCTGTAAGCAGTATAGACTCAAATTTACCATTATATAACATGCAAACTGATCTATGTCTAGACTGTTCCATTTTTATTTAAAGCAAATAGCATAGACTCAAAACTGCTATTGTATAACACAGGTCAATCTATATCTACTCTGTTCTTTTTGTGATTCAGAGAATGTGTGTAGACTCAAATCTGCCATTATGTAACAAGTCAAACTATGTTTTATTTATGATTTTACAGCCAATGTGGTTATGTGAGAAAGTTTGCCAGTAGCTTCTCATGGGTTGGTGGTTCTTTCCAGTGTTTTCCCTGGTTTTTCCTCCACCTTATATACTTGCCATTTATAGCCTATTTGTGCTGAAAAATGGCAGTAAACCATATAACAATAACATTCATAACTTAAAGCAAATGTCCAGAACTCATGTTTGTGATTTAAAGCAAATAGCATCAACTCAAACCTGCCATTGTACAAGGCAGGTCCATTTGTGTTGGCATTGTTCTATTTGTGATTTAAAGCAAATAATGTAGACTGCAGTCTGCCATTGTATAACACTAAACTTATCTGTGTCTACAGTCCTATACCTGTGATTTAAAGCAAACAGCATGAACTGAAAAAACACCTGCCATTGTATAACACAGTTCAAGCTGTATCTAAAGTGTTATATTTGTGATTTAAAGTGAGCAGCTTAGACTTAGGCTGTCATTTTATAGTACAGGCTGGTCTGTGTCTACAGTGTTATACTTGTGATTTAAAGTGAGCAGCTTAGACTCAAGCTGTCATTATATAGTACAGGCTGGTCTGTATCTACACTGTTATACTCATGATTTTAAAGGAACATAATAGACTCAAATCTGCTCTTGTATAAACTACAGAACTGTCTATGAGTACACTGTTCTGTGTATGAATTAAAGTGAACAACATAGTCTAAAATCTGCCATTGTATATTACACAGGCTGTTCCATGTCTACACCATTCTACATGTGATTAAAAAAGATCAGCATAGACTCTTCAAATTTGCCACTTTATAATAAACATGCCAATGTCTAAACTGTTCTACTTATTATTTAAATTGAACATTGTATGCTCATATTTACTATTTTATACTGCACAGATCGATATGTGTCTACACTGTTCAGCTTGTGATTTAGTATGAACAACATAGACTCAAATCTGCCATTGTATAACACACATGTTGATATGTACCATATCAGTTCTTTTTGTGGTTTAAAGAACAATATAGACTTAAATCTGCCATTGTATAACACACATGTTGATATGTACCATATCAGTTCTTTTTGTGGTTTAATGAACAACATAGACTTGAATCTACCATTGTATAATACTCATGTTGATATGTACCATATCAGTTCTTTTTATGGTTTAATGAACAACATAGACTTGAATCTACCATTGTATAACACACATGTTGATCTGTACCATATCAGTTCTTTTTGTGGTTTAATGAACATCATTGACTTGAATCTACAGTTGTATAATACTCATGCCAATCTGTGTGTACTGTGTTCTACTTATGATTAAAAGTGAACAGCACAGATTAAATCTGTCATCAAATAATACACATATTCCTATGGATTTACACTTTTTATTAGATTTAGACTCAGATCTGCCATTGTATCATTTTTAAGTTGATCTGTATCTGAAATATTCTAATTGCAGTTAAAAAAAACACTTATGATTCAAAGTGAATATCAAAGACACAAATCTGCCATGATACAACTTAAAGGCCGATTTGTCTCTGCACTAATCTACTTGTGGTTCAAAGTGTCATTAGTCAACATACAAAGTTGCACTTAAGTGGTTTGCAGTTGAGTGTGAATGCAGGTAATATTATATCAGTTAATTTTGGTATTTCTGTGGCTAATGCTTGCATTGTAAATGTTTGGAGATCTGGGCCATTTTCACAAAAATAAATTTTGATACTTTAGACAGCCCATATTATTGACATAGTTAGACAGAGAGGAAAGGATGTAAAGTCACTTTTTGTTTTAAATTTGGACACGTGTCAACCTTGTTATTCTTGATGATAGACTGGAGGAATTCCTCAGATATGAGGAAATCCTAAAAATTCCACAAAAATTGAATTTGTTTAATGGAAAATTCAAGGCTGCATGAATGTATTTTATCTCTGATGCCAGCTAAATATTCTTTGAAAATTCATCCTTACCAACTAAGCAATAAGAAAGATATTTAAACATTTTAAAGTTAAGAAAGATGATAAATGAAATCTGGGGAAGATAATTAGAGAAGTAGCATGTAAAGTTACATGAGCTTGGTAAGTGTTATTTGGTTTGGATAAAGTAAGAAATGGATAATTAGGTTAGGGCAGCAAGAAATAATGTCTGATTTAGTTTAAAGTTAGTGAAATTTGAAATTGGCCTCAAGGGAGAATAGTCCTTGAGTAATGAGTCACCCTTTATAAATACATTATTATTATTATTATTATTATTATTATTATTATTATTATTATTATTATTATTATTATTATTATTATTATTATTATTATTATTATTATTATTATTATTATTATTATTATTATTATTATTATTATTATTATTATTATTATTATTATTATTATTATTATTATTATTATTATTATTAAGAATATCCAGTCAGAAATATTCATAACATCAATGTATCATAAATTTTTATTAAGAACAAACATTAATATCATTAAATTTATTTTTCTTTGCATATCAGAGTCGCCAGGGTTATGACCAGTGGCAACATTTAGAACGGCATCATATTACTGATCTGATTACCAAATTCTGGCAATTCTCCCTTCCCCAGCCTAGTGCTGAGCAACATGACCAGATATATACTCATGCCCACGAAGATTACAAATTACTGATGGAAAAACTAATAAGGTTTGTTTATCAGAGTACAGTATATTGCTGGTATTTCTTTTGTACTTTATTGTACTTATCTGGTTCTTCCATAATAACAGTTAACATGTTAATAAGTTACAACACTTATTTTTTTTTTCCTTTTACTGAACAATTCAGTTGTGAAAAATAAATGGATTCAAACTTTGATGGTTTTTAAAATAAATGCAATTTTACAAAAATTACAGCTTTAAAAATCATCCATTTACAAAGTATCTTAAACTATGCTAGTTTATTATCTACTAGAAATATGACTTCTTAAAAAAAACTTTTTATAAACAGAAGAAAAGCATGCACAGTTTTTGAATTCATGGATTAATTAATTCATTTTCAATATGATATAATAGTGTTTGTTTCTCTTTAGGCCATTTCCTTTTTTTTTTTACAGTTTTAAAGTATTATCATATTTCATCAAATTTGTCTCTATTAAAATTGGTTTCACTGGAGGGAATTATCAACATTTTTCACTTCTGTCAATAGATATTGCTAACATATTACTAAAGAATTTATATACAGTGAGGTCAATTGCTTGATCTGTTGGTAACCATGACAGTATGTCTGTTTTCTGCAACTAGCATTTCTGCATGAGGCATTTTGATGACATTCATTTCCTTATCCAAAATTTCCATTAATTGTCATTTCTATGACAAGAAGAAAGGTTATAAATAAAAAAATATATTGAAAATAGAAAGGTGAAATTAAATTTTAAGAAGGCAATGAGAAGAGCAGTAAGAAATATTTAGCGGCGGTATTTTGGTCATTTGTGCTGCTCACTTTTTCACAATTTAATTTGTTCCGCCTTCAGATATGTACAGAGATGACAGTTATAATCATGGTTACTTTGATAATAATTCTTGCACATTCAAAGCTTATTTTAGTTTTCTTCAAGTGCTGAAATCTTACTTAATTCAATAATTACCAACTTTGTTATCTGTTTATTTGTGCTGCACTTTTTTTTACCCATACCTTTCTTTTTATGTGCAGATCTGAGTTTTATTTTGATGACTTTGATAATATTTAATGCATATTAAAATAAATTTTTGCTGTGCCTAATTGTCAAAATCTCATTTTTATGTTTACTTATCTCATTAATTAGCAATATATTTGTTTTGTGCTTGTGCTTAGCACTCTTTTGTACCAACATTTCACACAATTAATCGATGATATGGCAGTCACTGACAAAAATCAATGCAATCACTAAAGTGACAGGTGCAGAAATGCCTACATCAGAAAAAACAGTTGTGTAGGAATACTAGATTCTAATCCTATGGTGTGTGTCTTTGTTTCTTCTTTTTTTCTTTTCATGTGCTTTTTTTAAACCAAAATTAAAATTAGGAAAGAGAATTATGTTATTCCTGGTTAAATGCAGATCAATTCATTATCACACACACACACACACACACACACACACACACACACACATAGTTGAGTGGCCCTGCAAATATACACAGAAAACAGCAGAACATAAAAAGTAAACATTGACATTATTGCTTGGGATACTGTAAGAAATATTTCAGGCTGTTATACACATTGCAGTCAAACCCAGTTTTCTCGATTATGTTGGCAGTGTAAGTCGTCAACATAACCGGGTTTTGAGATATCCAGGTTCATAAAAACCAGTAACATAATTTTTATGATGTCTTTGACCATTATTCCAGTCTCTTGCTCATGTTTAACTGGAATCCTCTCCCATTGCATGTTACAATAAAATACAAAAAATGCTTAATTGATAATAAAATGAAAAAAATTAACCTGGTGTTATTATTTATTCCTTTTTATCATCATGAGCAATTTATTAAAGAAAAATATATGAACTTGTATCACATGTAGTGTATGCATTCTTACTATAGCATGCATCACTTAAACCACGACACAGTGAAAAACAAATAATATTTTGCTGTACTAGGAGGTTTGAATATGTTATCATGACTGAAAAATTGATCTAAGAAAATTACAAAATGGAGAGAGAGAGAGAGAGAGAGAGAGAGAGAGAGAGAGAGAGAGAGAGAGAGAAGAGAGAGAGAGAGAGAGAGAGAGAGAGAGAGAGAGAGAGAGAGAGAGAGAGAGAGAGAGAGAGAGAGAGAGAGAGAGAGAGAGAGAATGAGAATGCTTTCAGGCACCCACCATTCATGGATAACATGGTGTAAGGTGCAAAATAACCAAGATTGTATTATATTCAGGTTAATATATGACAGTATCATGCAAATAAAATACATCTACATGTACATTCACTGTGAGTGCAAATGACAATCCTTTTGCTAGCATGGGTTACAAAGAGTATTATTAAAGCAAGTGTGGTTCCTTTTAACAGGTATTTAAAAATATTTTGAAAATAAATTAAGACAATGGAAGCCAATTTTTCTGCCAGAATGAAAGAAGAGATATTACAAATAACAAAACAAAACAAAATTAAAAAGAACTCATGCCTGAAAACTAAATTATGGAGCCTTGACTGCCATTGTATAGAAGCCAAGCACCTGAGATTATCCATTCCCATGCATATATTCGGGCATATATATAAGGTAATATTCTGCTTAGTAATAAATTTCTCCGGTGTATTTTCTTTTGACAAGTACATGTATATGCTGTTTCATGTAATGGCTGAATGCATTAAAAAATAAAATTGTTTGTGTCAAGTGTCACCGGAGCCGAGCATATGTTAGAAAACATAAGTGCTTTTGAATCATTCCTTATTAATCAGCATCAGATTAAACAAAAGCAGACTAATATTACTTCATATCTGCTAAAATATAAAATGCAGTGCAGATCATGACGTTCATAATTCCTAGGTATTTTGAAAATATTGCTGACATGTTTGGCTACTTTGTGATAAAATGCTATAAAATAAATCATCATAATATTACATGCATATGGAACAATTTCATGACTTTGAATATTTAGGTGATCAGCAATTTTTCACCTGCACATTGATTATTAATTTAATTACTTGTATCTCCTCGATTATTGTTTCTTTTATACATGTATTTCCGAACATAATTTAGATCAGAAATGTACCTTAAGAAACAAAAGGAAATATATAGCTGTCGTGTAGTTGACGTCTACGAATCCGCATTTTCGTAACATAAACTTACATTGTAATTTGTGCACACTCTTGTCTTTTTAAACCCTTGAATATTTTATGTAGTGAACATGATATATTTTTAATAAACTAATTGATTAAGCTACTCTTAGGAACCAAAAATAGAAAGAATGCTAAATAAACATGTGACAACCACCATAACTTACCAAAATTGTGCATGAAAAAAATCGATCACTCTTGCTGACCATTTCTTCTATAATTTCTGTGAGATTGACATTATAAGGTTACATTTCATTGAATTAAGCTGGTCCACATGTCACTTCCAATCAAAACTTAGGCCCAACATAACCAGGTTATTGACTTAACAAAGGACAATATAAGTGGGTAAAAATTAGTATACTAAAGAAGGATTTTTTTGGGACCAGACCAAGATGATCAACATATTCGGGTCGAAATAATAGAGGTCGAGATAAGTGGGTATGACTGTAGTTAGTCAATCTGTTTGAGCATAAAATAAAAAGAAATTTGCTTGTTCTGAATAAGTAATAGGTATATTTCATCTCAGCTTGGACAATCATGAAATACTGAAATTTCACCCTATGATGAAATAAATGTATGTTATTCACTCAATACAAGCATTTATCCTTTACATAGTCAAAAATTGCATGTTTGAACAATAAGACTGAAAAACTGGCACATATTCCTAAACTAAAGAACAGTTTTCTTTTACTCCTGCAGATATGAGTATCTTTATAGAGAGCAGAGTGAACTTGTCTCCACTGTTTCTACCTTACCACTTTCATCTGCTTCTGTGCGTCTGCTCCGGGAGTTTGGCCTCAGATATGGAGTGGTGAGTAAAAATTCCTTTCATGGTAACATGCTATTATCTCTTTAGATTTACTTTGTTCTAATTTATACATTGTGGATCTAGATTTACTTTATTCTAATTTGTACATTGTGGATCTAGATTTACTTTATTCTAGTTTGTACATTTCGGATCTAGATTTACTTTATTCTAATTTGTACATTGTGGATCTAGATTTACTTTATTCTAATTTGTACATTTTGGATCTAGATTTATTTTATTCTAATTTGTACATTGTGGATCTAGATTTATTTTATTCTAATTTGTACATTTTGGATCTAGATTTATTTTATTCTAATTTGTATATTGTGGATCTAGATTTACTTTATTCTAATTTGTACATTGTGGATCTAGATTTATTTTATTCTAATTTGTACATTTTGGATCTAGATTTACTTTATTCTAATTTGTACATTGTGGATCTAGATTTATTTTATTCTAATTTGTACATTTTGGATCTAGATTTATTTTATTCTAATTTGTATATTGTGGATCTAGATTTACGTTATTCTAATTTGTACATTGTGGATCTAGATTTATTTTATTCTAATTTGTACATTTTGGATCTAGATTTACTTTATTCTAATTTGTACATTGTGGATCTAGATTTACTTTATTCTAATTTGTACATTGTGGATCTAGATTTACTTTATTCTAATTTGTACATTTTGGATCTAGATTTACTTTATTCTAATTTGTACATTTTGGATCTAGATTTATTTTATTCTAATTTGTACATTGTGGATCTAGATTTATTTTTTTCTAATTTGTACATTTTGGATCTAGATTTACTTTATTCTAATTTGTACATTGTGGATCTAGATTTATTTTATTATAATTTGTACATTTTAAATCTAGATTTACTTTATTCTAATTTGTACATTTTGAATCTAGATTTACTTTATTTTAATTTCTACATTGTGGATCTAGATTTACTTTATTCTAATTTGTACATTTTGGATCTAGATTTATTTTATTCTAATTTGTACATTGTGGATCTAGATTAACTTTACTCCTTGTGCTACAGACTATTGAAACTCATAAGCCAACTTCATATTTATTCCATATCATGTTACAGTCCATTCTCACTACATTGCCACTTTTTTTTTATTCCTTATCATGTCATAGTTCATTCTAATTATGTCATTTTGTTTCTTATCAAATCACAGCCTCTTCTCACTATATCATTTTGTTCCTTACTGTGTCACAGCCCATTCTTGCTAAATGTCATTTTGTTCTTTATCCTGTCATAGCCCATTCTCACTACATGTCAATTTGTTCCTTACCATGCCACAGCCCATTCTCACTACATGTAAATTTGTTCCTTATCATGCCACAGCCCATTCTCACTACATGTCAATTTGTTCCTTACCATGCCACTGCCCATTCTCACTACATGTCAATTTGTTCCTTACCATGCCACAGCCCATTCTCACTACATGTCAATTTGTTCCTTACCATGCCACAGCCCATTCTCACTACATGTCATTTTGTTCCTTATCATGTCACAGCCCATTCTCACTACAGCTCATTTCGTTCCTTATCATGTCACAGCCCATTCTCACTACATGTCATTTTGTTCCATATAATGTCACAGCCCACTCTATGTCATTTTGTTCCTTAACATACCACAGCCCATTCTCATTACATGTCATTTTGTTCCTTGTCATGCCAAAGCCCATTCTCACTACATGTCATTTTGTTCCTTATCATGCCACAGCCCATTGTCACTTCATGTCATTTTGTTCCTTCTCATGCCATCATGCCACAGTCCATTCTACACTACATATAATTTTATTCCTTGTCATGCCATAGCAAAATTTTCACTACATGTCATTTTGTTCCTTGTCATGCCACAGCCCATTCCCACTACATGTCATTTTGTTCCTTATCATGCCACAGTCCATTCTCACTACATGTCATTTTGTTCTTTGTCATGCCACAGCCAATTCTCACTACATGTCATTTTGTTCCTTGTCATGCCACAGTCCATTCTCTCTTCATGTCATATTGTTCCTTATTATGCCACAACCAATTCTCACTACATGTCATTTTGTTCTTTATCATGCCACATCCCATTCTCACTACTTGTCATTTTGTTCCTTATCATGCCATATCCCATTCTCACTACATGTCATTTTGTTCCTTATCATGCCACAGCCCATTCTCACTTCATGTCATATTGTTCCTTTTGTGCCACAGTCCATTCTCACTACATGTCATTTTGTTCCTTATCATGCCACAGCCCATTCTCACTTCATGTCATATTGTTCCTTAGCATGCCACAGTCCATTCTCACTATATGTCATTGGCTCATGACCATGCCTCAACCCATTTTATCTCTATATGCCAACTTCATTTTATTCCTTTTCATGCTACTAATCCTTCTCAACACATAAAGCTAATCTTTCAGAACTCCCACATGTTCTGTGTTCAATAATGACTGAAAGAGTTAATTCAATTCACCAACTTACCTTAAGTTTAATTGTGACTCCAGTGTACAGCATTAAGATAAGAGAGTGTTGTATGCATGATATACTTCATTGTAAGCCAGTCCTACTTTCAGGTGGTATAGTGTGACTCCAGTGGACAACATTATTATGAATGTGTGCTCTGTATAATACACTTCATTGTAAATGAGTCTTACCATTACTTCCCGGAACAACAGTTTAATGTTGTATGTGTGGTGCACTTTATGATAAGGCAGTAATGTTCTAAGGCTTCAGTAGACAACATTATAATATGGGAGTCATGTACATATAGATTAAGTTTAATTTAGATGCATAGCAGTTAATAATAATGGTTACTGTAATTGTTTTGATTATGGACCTGTAGTGGGCAAAATAAATGTACTGCCAATTTTTAGTTGTTTTATTAAAACTTTTTTATCAAAGGAGGAATTTTTTTTACTAATTTGCTGTTTCTAGTGCATTACAATACCTTTTATTTTTAGGGATGAATATATCAGTCAATCATACAAAAAATTGAAAGTAGCTCTCGTGACAGCATTTTTCATGTTAAAAGATTTCTTTACATTTTCTATTGAAATCCTGTAATTTTTGGAAATGACTTTTATGGACGTCATGTATAATATATAGAGGATTAATTTGTACATCTTAACCACATGACTACAGGGCTATTACAGATATACAGATGGAATTTAGATATATAGCTATGCGAAGCAAATACTGATCAGAGTGTTGTGTAAATAGTTTTTGTTAAAATCTCAGCAAATTATTAATAGTGCATTTGTTTTAACAGACATAGAAAAATTTGAGCGAGTTATTAATAGCGGATTTGAATTTTATGTGAATGTTAGATACAGTAGAGTGCAAGGCATTAATAACTAACAGTTTGATTTTGTGTAAAATGTACATATAAATCGCCAGCGATTTCATGTAAAAACCGTAGTAGTAGAAAATGACCTCATTTATAGAGATATTTTCATTCCCTGTGTAAGTACCAGTTATATTTTATTGTGTGGTGAAAAAACTCTAAACCATAATAATGTAATGAGTGGCAAAACCATGAATTAAAATGTATTGTCCATTATTTACACAGGGATTAATTGACAGTAAAGAGCTTTCTCCTATAAAAGTTGTTCACTTTCATGTATAATTTACTTTTGTTTTCAAGACACCCAAAATTGAAACTCGTTAAGAATATAAAGAGATTTCAACAACCATCACATATATGTCAAAAGAAGATCCCTTTTTTTTTCAAAAGCTAGAAACATTTATTTCATGAAACAACTTTAAATGCGAAATCTGGATTATTGTGTTCATTTAGTAATCTATTGATGTCATGGTTTCATTGTAAGTAATAGTGAAACTTCTCATGTTCTAAGGTAATCACTTCCAGGAATTTTAAGTTCACTACAAACTCAGGTATTCTGTTTGATGAACAGTATTTGTGAAACAAAGAGTTATATTCATCAGGTACTCATTTTGCTTAATTGCCTTGCTATCTTTGGTCACATTTGTGAATGAGTAGGCTAAATGAAGGTAGTTTAATTATGTTACTTACTTAATAATATTTATAACAGCATTTAATTGATCAATTTAAACAAGTTTTTTCCTGACACACAACCATGACTGCTAGGATTTGCATGCCTGGTTAACTTTTCTATTATTCCACCCCCTTTATTTGATTTGATACAAAGGATGTAAATAGCATGATAATACAAAGCAGATTTTCCTTTGGGACCCTGAGTGGCCAAGTGATCTAAAGAGCTCTCTGATACTGATCACTGCCATCTCACCTCTGTGTTGGTTCCAGTCTAGGATTCAGGGAATGTGGATATGTGTGAAAGCTTGCCAGTAGCTTCTTGTGGGTCGGTGGTTCTTTCTGGTGATTTTCCAGTTTCTTCCTCCACCATTAATACTGGCTGCCATGAATAGCATATCATGTGCTGAAAAATGGCGTTAAGCCCAACAACAACAACAACAACAACCATTAATACTGGCCACCATGTATAGCCTATCGTGTGCTGAGAAATGGTGTTAAACCCCAGAACAAAAACAACAACAGCAACAGATTTTCCTTTAATTGAGTATAACAATACAACAAATACTTCTACAAGTTGGAGATTAAAATATGATCAAGACTTAATTAGGTTCTCACAGAAAGGCTTTTGGATATAACTGTGACTGTAGATTGACATTTTTCATGTTTGAGTACAAGAGTACATATATCATTTATGATTAAAGCAAAAATTAAAAGATAGAACTAAAACACAAACTACGCTTGACAAAACTGTTTAGTTTATATTTATTTATTAAAGAATTCCCACCAGTAGGCATTACTGAAATTTTTGTTGGGAAAAATTTCATGAAATATTGTTATTTACAGTCGACTGAAACTTACATGTATATGACTTCTTTTTAAAAGCTGATAATGTTATGATGTTGATTCAAGTTTGGATGCACCAAGGATAAAATCAGTAATTGATTAATGTTTCATATACCAATTTTGGGTTCTGATTTTCTTATGTTCAACAAATAGTAGCCAATATTTTTGTATTTTTAGGACAAGTAAAGTGGGATCTATGCTTCATCCTGCATTATAAGTGGGTTCACAAGTTAACTAGGTGCAAGTTATGTAATTAGTACTTGAATGTGTTCTGCAGATTGTGTTTGGCTATTGATTGGGTCTCATTACTTTGATAGACACATTTTGGCTGGGCACAAGTCATCTGATATCAGGAATCATGGACAAAGAGAACACATGCTTGACACTTTGTAAAATCTTTAGAGTTAATTAGGGATGGGTGTGTCCAATTGCATGGCCACACTGAGATTTTCAGGTTTTATTAATTGTACATGATAAGCAGCATCCTGAAAATCACCCTAAGTCATTTCCATGTTATCATGTATCATGGATGGCATGGGTTTCTTTTCAGATTCCTCCTTTTTCTTTTCATATAGTTTACTTTTTTCTCACCAGATTTTGCCATTAGTCTTTATTTAGAGAATTGCCAGTATCACTCAAAATTCCAATGTTTACAGCTCTAAACAAAAACCAACTGAATTAGACTTTGAAATTTTGGTGGGATATTTGTATACATAGACCTAATTAGAATTGTCTTTGCCATGATGGTAGATTATAAATTTTGGAGAATTTTTTGGAAGAGACATTTTTAGGTTTGCATTGTTAGGGTGAAATGTTGGAACTGGAGGCAAAATTTTTTATGATCACAGATATAGTTGACAATGGTTCTTTGTAAACACTTATTCTTTTTCAGTCTGGCTAGACAAGTGTCCATATGCATACAGTTAATAACGTTTTACCCAGCTGTTAAAATTGCATCATGTGATGTAGAAAACTCTTAAGTTATTTATTAATAATGCCAGAAGGAACTACCTACATACTCATGCTTTGTGTTCTTTGACAATATTTGTAAACAATGGTTAAAATGTAGTTTCTATATATTTCTTGATATGTTTTTAAATTATTTTTATAATCATATGTATTGCAAAGTCATTTTATATAGTGTGTGATTTATAAACCTCATGATTTTTTGAATCCTATAAAGTATGAATTTCAATAATTAAAATGTTCATTGACAAAATGTAAAGCCAATTCAAACTTACCTTTGCAGGGGGAACAGTACAGGAGAATTGTCTATCTGCATTACCAGGCCTTGAACTTTGACCCCACAGTTTGGTTCATCCAGCACATAACCTTCTGTCTCACTGCTCTTATGGACACCTTCCCCACCCAAAGGTCATATCTAATCATGGTTAAACAAGAGGTAAGGACACCTTCCCCACCCAAAGGTCATATCTAATCATGGTTAAACAAGAGGTAAGGACACCTTTCCCACGTAAAGGTCATATCTAATCATGGTTAAACAAGAGGTAAGGACACCTTCCCCACCCAAAGGTCATATCTAATCATGGTTAAACAAGAGGTAAGGACACCTTCCCCTCCCAAAGGTCGTATCTAATCATGGTTAAACAAGAGGTAAGTACCATGCTGTTTGTATTAGACAACATCTACAAGCATTTATACAGAATTCTCAAAGGCTACAATATTGGCTGATCAACTGAAGTTAGTACCAGTCTTCAGACCCTTTCTGATCTATTAACTTGGATTGATCTGATATTTCAATGCTTTACACTAGCGATAGCTATTGAATTTCATGAATTGCACACACACACACATACATATGTGTTTGTATGTGTGTCTGTGTGTGTGTGTCTGTATGTGTGTGTGTGTGTGAACCAACCAATAGCATGGAAAAGTGTTGCATTGAATATTTGCCAGAAATGATAATAGAGGCCATTGACTTCAAAAGGATGCTGTACATGTTTAACATCGAAAGTCTGACTACATACTAGAACGAATCCATTACAGATGTATTTGAGGGAAGGGATGTATTTGTGCACATTGTCTGACAGTGGAAGTTTCTTTTTTATGAGTCCATTCCAGTTGTATGGTCTCAGTCATGGAGGAACAGTATTGCATCCATTGAAATTCACAGACCCGAAACACTGAAATATTTCATTGATCTGCCAAGGTGGAGAACATATTGGAACCTTAGCTAGCAACGATGCTTATTGCCCAAATAAATCTATCGATTCTTGTTAGATAATTGGCAGCAGATTTAATATTTAGTGCCTGCTGAATAGCTTATCAATATGGTGTCCAGAATTAACTAGATAAAGCCTTAAAAATAGCATGAAAAGCATTACCTTGATAAGTATAGGACAATTAGTCTTATTGGTAAAATTTAGTACAGATCTAGATTTATAATAGTATAAAATTTTTTATTTTATATCTGAATTATCTGATTAATCAAAATTTTGAAAATTGGTACAATGACTTAAAATTTGAAGAGGACTGATAACACAGCTTCCCTTTACTATTCCTTGAATTTACAGGAGTCATTGGTCAAAGTAAACAGTTTAGTATCAACCATGATTGTATTTGAGGCAATTGATTTTATTGAATTTGTTTATTCAGTCATGTCAGTTGATGTCTGTCTTATTACTTATTTAGTATTCATCATGTCAACAAAACTAGAAGGTAGGCTTTATCTGTTTTCACCATTTTTTAAAGTAGTGGCAGAAATTCACTTGGAACTCTTGTGCTCAATGTATAAGGAAAGGTGTGTGGCATGGAAAAATGGGCAGCCTTACATTGTCCCTGTTTAATGTAAAATTGAAATAATCTTTTTCCAACTGGAATCATATATAAATACATTATCAATCCTATTTTAAATACATATATAAATACATTATCAATCCTATTTTAAATACATATATAAATACATTATCAATCCTATTTTAAATACATATATAATACATTATCAATCCTAAAGGCCAAAGATTTGTTTTTTCTGCAGTAACTTTGTGACAAATCATTCAACTAAAGACTTTTCAAATTAATTGCATATTTTCAGCAATCATATTTTTTCAGTTTTCATTGTTAGAAGAGACCTTGTCCACACTTGATGCCAGAGCATCTGATGCCCTTCAAAAGATGAAAAAATTGTTTTCTGCCAACATACCCAAGGAAGGTCTTGGTAAGAAGCCATTACATATTATTTATATATCTTTCTATTGGTTTCACTTCTGACCTGTTGATTGATCATTTTATTGAGTATGATATTTTTCATGTCAGTTCTTCATATTCTTTGGAGGTAATTGCATACCTTAAACTTACTTTAGCTAGAAACTAACAACATTTCTCCTTCTATTATGTCCTAACAGTCCTAAACCATCAATTTCACATGAGTCTTGCTTTTCTTGGTCAGTAGCCACAAAACATGTTGAGTACAAGGTTTTATTAAAATATTTGATATTTTGATTCCTCCTAAAGGAAAGTTAAGGGCTGAGACATGGAATGATTTTTTTAATTATATAATATGGGGGATATATCTAACACTTTGTGTATAAGCCATTTATCTGTTAGTAAACATTTCATTTCTGGAGCATAACTGAAGGCTGTGAAGACACTAGAACAAATTGAAATGATCCATATTTGTCAACCATGTTGTGTAAGCATTGAAAACCATCTGCTTATAAGCAAACTATTAAAGTAGGCTTGGAAGAACATATCTTTTATATATAATACAGTGAGATACAGACATTGCTATGTATGTTCATCAGTCTGTCTATCTATAAACATTTTTGTTTCTAAGCATAACTCAAGATATTGTCAACTAAATTTGGTACACATATCAAGCTTGTTGCATAGAGGTAACTTTTGATATTTAGAATTTCCATTATTGTTACCAAAGAAACAAAATATGGCATATAAGTAGTACAGAAATTTACAGTCCTGCACCACAGAATTCTAGCATAGCTAGTATTAACAAATAAACATTGCTTGACCATAGTGTAACTTTACTTTTTGCTAAAGGAGGGAACTGGTTGGGATGTTTCATCTATAAAATACTCTTTTTTTTTTCTATTAAAATTTTGTTTATAATTTGGTTAAGAAACATAATGACTGCATGTGTCTCTGTGTCTCCTTTCTACCTCAAGGTCACTGTGATGTCTGAGACTGAACCAGTGTTTATTCATTCATTTGGTTTACTTGGAGTTGCAGGTGACATGAGTAGGAGCTGAAACTAGAAAAATAAATGCTTTTGTTTGGATACTTGTCCATTGCATACAAAGTAAGTCACTGATCTTTATTGTTTCCCTTTTTAGCCACTGGACTGTTAACTATTGATGGAATTCTTGTACTATCACAGAATTTTGTAAAATGTTACTCTTTGGATGATTAAGCTGTACTTTCTTGCAAGAGGACAGTTGTTGATTTTACATTCTTTCTTTTTCAGAATCCTTAATTGATCTCCTGTCAGTGACCCTCCAGGCCAAGACATACCTATTGATGCGTGTTGAGGAGCCTCTGAAAGTAAAGCTACAAAAAATTGTTCAAGTAAGATTTGATACCATATCTCAGGAGGATTTATTAATTATCTGCTTCAGCAGTTGCATAATTATTTGAAGAATAGGTTCTTAAACTGGGAGTCATGGCAGGATGCCCTATGCAGATGGTCACTTCAGTGATGAAAGAAAATTTATTAATTTTTTATGTTCTATTGAAATAAGCTACTTTTCTAAGGATTTCCAGGTTTACATTCTCATTTTAATTTTAGTTATTTCTTGACTTTGCTCTAAAAATTTTCCATCACATTTACAAAATAAGTGAGAAATAATAGTTGCATTTTAATTTACTTCAATATAAACATCAATATTATCATCTTGATTGATATTATTAAATATATGTTAAAGGCCAAATCACTAGATAGATTGGGCACATAAAACTTGGTATTGTCAATCTTCTCTCTACTTTACACCCTTTGAGGTCTCGATTTTTACTCTGTGCTCAGTAAGATTTAGTGTGCATGTTGAAATTAGTACACACTGAGTTGCAGGGCTAACCAAATGGTATTCTAAGGATGTTCCTGTTGGAAATGAGAGTACTAACTGCCCACTTAGAGTTCTCAGTACCACAAGTGCCAAAATGTCTTGATACCTATATTATTTTGTGATTTTGAAATGTTAATATGCTTTGTTTATTAGTTAATAATAAGGTAATGGGAGCCTGAAATTGAAAAGAGATAATACTGAAGTAACAGTGGTGAAAATGTTTGTTGTGAGGTGGAAAGTGGAAAGTGCTGATAGTGATTATTGCAGTGTGGTCTCAAAAATTGTCAGCAGGAAAAGAAAAAATATTATCACAAGCATGACTATAATTACTTGGAGCTTGGATTTATTTGGAATGGTGACATTGTGGAGCCAAAGAAATGGTGTGTTTTATCCTAAAGGTCTCACCCAATGAATGCTTGAATCTCAATGAGTTACATTTGGAAATAAAATATCAGGATACTGCAATTAAGCCTTGAGATTTTTCACAGATAATTATATGAGTTAGTAAGGGAAGAAAACATTATCACAAAATGTAGCATAAGAATTTGATTTGATTCCCTTTTCAGATGATATAGTTGCTCATTGTATATAGAACATATCAGTGATATTGAAAAGCAGTTGGATATAGTGACTGTAACACAGCTTTGTTTCATAAGAAACTGTACATGAAGATTTCTTGTTTGGCAAAGTTTGCCAACAAAAACTATTGCACAATGCATTTTTAAACCACTTCATTAATATATAGATGAAAATGAGAGAGTGGAAACAGTGTTTTGGAATTTGTTCAGACAGTGCATGATTTAAGAGAGGAAAGCAGAGTAGTTACCTGTGTCTGTGTATTAGCTCCAAATGCCAGTTTGATTGACTGCACTGCACTATTCATAGAGGCCTTGGTTTCTAATGGGATGCCATCAATATTTTCAGTGATTTATAATAAAATATGAAGTGAACAGAAAACAACTGTTCCATCGTACTGTGGTTCATTGACTCTCACTTGATACTGTGCTCACCAGATTGTATGAACTTTGCCAAGAAGATTTTTGTTTTCAAAAGACTATGACAAGCAAGATGTTAATTGGTTCTTGGATGCACCGTGGTTGGCTAGACTGACTTAGCTTGCAGACATTATTTTTGAGGTTATTGACATCAACCTTGAACTTCAGAGTCTGGCTATGTTTACTGCTGATAACAAAGTTCAAGGATTGATGAGGAAACTCTCATTGTGGACTGACTGTGTGAGAGAAAAAACATAACAAGGGTTCTCTGTTAAGACTTTCTTGACTAAAACTGATATTACTTTGCCCTTTGATTTCATAATTGTGTTTTAGCCCACTGGACATTGTTAAGGGAGTTATTTCCTTGAGATGAGTATATTTGGGTCCATGGTCTGTTTCTGTTTATCGAGTCTGCCAAAAGTCCAATGTTAAAATCGAAGGAAAATTTGATGAAATGGTCAAGTGATGATTGATTTAAAATGCAAATGTGATCCATTTTTCAATGCAGGTGAGAGGTTTACCTGGATATATTTGATGCAGCTATAGAAGTGTTGACATCTTCACCTTATTCTTGTGGAACAGATTTTTTTCTTCACTGATTTCAATTAAAAATAAGTACTGAAACAAGATAGGCAAAGCTATAAAGCTTGTGGCTGAACCTTAGTAGCGTTAAACCCTATGATGAGGAACTTTATGTGGGATGACAGGCCCACATGTCTCACTGACTGTAAGTAATAGCCATCTGGGGTTTTCATATTGTTTTTAGCTTGTAATATTTTTTTTCTAGAATGCCCAGGTTTTCATAATTGTAATGTTATGCTGGTGCTTTTACATTTATTTCAGATGTAGATATTTAAAAGGTCATCAAGAAAAGCAAGGTGAATTTTCTATTGTATTCAGTAAAGATAAACCTTTATTCAGGGATTTATTCATTAATGGTTTTTAGTCCTCTTAAGTGAGTCTTGTATGCAAAATGTTTAAAGTAAACAACACCAACACATAAAATCTATTACAAGATTTGCTTGATTGCATATTCAAACTGAATTCAGTTAATTGTTTATGTCATGAAACCTTTGGTTTCTAGGAAATAAATGTTATAAACATAATGATGTCATGGCATGATGCATGCAGAGACATCTGGCTACAATTTCTGACATTAAAAGATACATAAAACTAGATAATTAAGATACATGTATGTCTCTATTGAAAACTGATGGTAGAGCATATATAAAAAGATAAAGACAGTTTTATTTTCCTTTAGATATGTAGAATTGTTTAAATATTATGAATTTATCAACTTCCAAACTAATAATGTCATTTGGTATAAAAGAAAAATTGTGTAACTTCTTCATGGTGTCAAAAAAATGTATGGCAGCATGAGACAGAAAAGATGGATGTCTAAAGATATTTTTGCCAAATATGTTTGTTCATATGTTTAAAAACAAAAATATACTTCTTATTAAAAGTTGATAATTTCATATCATTGATTAAAATTTCCAGGTCCTGCCTACCATTTTTGATGATAAAATGAGTAATATATAAAAGTTTCACTTACCAATTTTGATCATGATTTTCTTCAAGTTTAACAAATAGTGATAAATTGTTTTGTTCTGGTAAAAAAATTGGGATCTATTCCTGACTCCATGTTATCAGTGGGTTTGCATGTTACCAGGGAATGGTGTACTAACCAGCAAAATCACTTAGCTATTAGCATTATGCAATGTGATATACATGTAGTTGTAATATCAAATAATAACCAGCAACATCACCTGGCAATTATTGTTCCAAATCAGGTTTTGTAGCTATCTGTTTAGTGCTGCTAGTCTTTTAGTAACATGCAGGCCCCTTCATTATAATGCAATGCATGGGAGCTATAACAGTGGCCAGTGTTATAAATGAGGGACCTTTATTCTGTTGTGAAGATGTGTCATAAACACAGAGAGCTTAGCAAGATGTCATCACATCAAAATTGGTTTTAGAGACCATAAATACAGTGAAATAAGTTAAATAGCAAAGATAAAATATAATTGCCAATCTAATGGAATCCATGGCCATAAATTAGTATTAAACAGATAACAGTTTACTGAGGTGATTTTTAGTTACAGACCACTGTGTGCATACTCAGAAATTCATTGATTAGTACAATATACCATTTCCTGTCAGTAGCTTTATCTTTATACATAATTTCAATTTGAAATGGGCATACTCTTGTGTGTGTGTGATTTAGAATGTTAACGTAGCTTTAAAACTTTTTCAGTCATATCACTATGATGTCTGCAGTGTGACAGTTTATAGTGATGTCTAGCACTGGGGCATCATGCAGCAGACATGTAGCATGATGTCCCACCCAGTCACATTATCCTGACACCAGGCCAACCAGTCCTAACTCTAACCTCTTAATGCTGAGCACTAAGCGAGGCAGCTGTTAGTACCATATTTAAAGTGTTTGGTATGACTCGGCCAAGGTTCGAACCTGTTACCTCCCACATCCGAGGTGCACACTCTAATCACTAGGCCACCAGAGTGGTCTGCACACTCTTGTAATATGTTATTTGTATCACATGGGTTTTCTTTTTCACTTAATATTCTTTCCCTTTCAGTCGGTGTTTCCTGTTGCCTATGAGACTCACAAGACAGTGGCAATAGATGAGCTGAGACAGTGGGATATAGACCTCAGTCCTAGACTGGTATACCTAGCCTTACATAGAATAATGTTTTTCTTCACACCATTACTTCAAGTAGGGACTACAGGCTTGATTTGGGAAATGAAATGAGTTTAGAGGTTGCAGTCTCTTTTTTAAATCATAAATGATAATGATCTAATGGGGTATTTATTGGGGAATGGTTTCATTTCAAAAATGGTCTGAGAGAGGTTTTACTGCATATTAAAGACATAATTAGATTTTTTTGAACAACAGAGACACATTTCTTCAATAATGAGGAGTATGTTACATTTTTCTGGCAGACTTGATCATTTAACAGACATGTATCAGGTCTTCATTAGTCTGCCAACCTTTCTCTTGCCTTCGAATTCCATTTTAGGGCCTGCCTAGTGATGGTTTTTGGTGGTGTTTCTCAGTTTTTACCCAATTCACACCCATTTACCCAATTCACCCCCCCCCCCATTTTCTTCTTGTGATTTCTTAGTGCATACATAATCAGCTGACTGGTGGATTTTCACAAGTTGGTGTTTTGGATCCTCTCTGGCCAATGGATGTTGAGGAGGTGGTGGAGGCAGCTTATCACAAAGAATGGCAATTAATTGGAGGTTGTTACCCTTGAGGTGTCTTAGCTGTTGAGAAGGACAGGATTCATGTTTGTGTTGAAGTGTTAGATCTTGTTCTTTATGGAAAGGGATGATGAACTCAATGCCACTTTTATGGTGTTAAATGCTAGTATGGCTTTCCCAATTCTGTTTCTGATATCGGTCCTTCCATTGGTCAAGACACCCACTAGATAAGTGAACTGATCAACCTCCTCTAGGCCTACTCCATCTTGTTGTATTTGTCTATATTATTATTCTTGATTTTCATTTTTTCTTTTGTTTCTCATAATGTAAATGAAGCACAGTCTTTTATGGTTCTTTTGACAAGGCAGCTGGTCTTGGCCTTCATGTGTTTGTGGTGGTGATGAGATTCTCATAACTCAGCATTCACTAATATCCTAAGCCTGATGTGTTTGCCACAGCATAACATTGGGTGTGTCTAAACAGAAGTGTAGCCTTAGGTTTCAAACCATTTGGAATGTTATCATGAACATTATAATCCTGTCTAATTCTTATTCCTACCTAATACATCAGAAAGTCAATAATATATAGTAAAATCTTTATTTTGCCATTGATTATATGAGAGAAATGCAGCAGTTTTGAAGTCCTTGGGGGTTATGATAATGTTGATTTGGACTCTGTGAAACATCAGCAGTGTTTGCCAAATATGAAACTGTTGGCAACCCTTACTGCTTAATTTGTGGCTAAAGAGGAAGAGAGCAAGATTCTTTAAAAATTCCAATGACTGATAATGACCATCAATCAGTGTGAAGCAGGCCATTTTGGTGACTCTAGTTTGGCACAAGATGGTTTGGTGCTTATTAACATGAACATATTTCTCAATATAAATAGTACATTGTTGTCAGGAAAAACATTTATTTAAAGCATTCATAAAAAATGTAGTTTCTCAAAGTATTCGAGAAATGTTCATAAATTTCTCAATAAAAGTAGTACATAACAGTTGACAAGAAAAACTTTTTTGTTTTAATGTGATGTGACATGTAATTAGTTCCTCTCTGCCAGTAATTAATCCATTTCTGTGTTTACAGTAACTGTAGGGCTTCACATTGTATGTTAGCACAATGTGACTTGTAATTAGTCCCACTTATCCAGTATTTAAATCATGTATGTAATTGGCACACCAAAATGACCAGTGCCAAAACGGCTCTGTGCTAAAACAGTCATGCCAAAATGGCAGCACCAAAAAGTCACATACTGCAATCAGTAACCCATGTCCATCTTAAAATAACAAAAAATTCTGCATATATTCTTTGCCAATTTAAAAATAAGAAAAAGTCTGTATATATCATGCAACTATGTTAAAATAACAAGAAATTATGCATGTATATAATGCCTACCTTGTGAATTGGCATGTATATAATGCCTTGTGAATTGGCATGTATATAATGCCTACCTTGTGAATTGGCATGTATATAATGCCTACCTTGTGAATTGGCATGTATATAATGCCTTGTGAATTGGCATATATATATAAAGCCTACCTTGTGATTTGGCATGTATATAATGCCTACCTTGTGAATTGGCATGTATATAAAGCCTACCTTGTGAATTGGCATGTATATAATGCCTACCTTGTGAATTGGCATGTATATAAAGCCTACCTTGTGAATTAACATGTATATAATGCCTACCTTGTGAATTGGCATGTATATAATGCCTACCTTGTGAATTGGCATGTATATAATGCCTATCTTGTGAATTGGCATTTATATAAAGCCTACCTTGTGAATTGGCATGTATATAATGCCTACCTTGTGAATTGGCATGTATATAATGCCTTGTGAATTGGCATGTGTATAATGCCTACCTTGTGAATTGGCATGTATATAATTATAATGCCTACCTTGTGAGATTTATTTCTAGAACAAGAGCAGCCTGCTTGCAGAAAAAAAAATGCCCAATTTTTCTAGTATGATTACAACAGCCATGAAGTAATACTGGAACAGACTTGCTATCCTTCTCCAAACAGCATGATTGCAGTATGTTTCAGTTATCAAAAATATGCTCCTTTCATACTGCAGTTTTTAATTTATGCCTTTTTCATTCTGCTGACAATCTGCAGAAGAGTAACAGCATAAATAGCCAGTATTTTGGTTGAGTGCCCTACTTCTACACTATTTGCTGCAACAGTGTTATACATCAGTGCTGCAAAGTACCATTGGTCACCCAAAATGATTGGTCAAATCATATATCATGTTGGAACCATGCTAAAAGCATAGATTAGCAGAATGTTGTCAGCATGAGTAACTTACTTATGCCCTATTTTGCTAGATTTGTCTGTGGTAAGCATGATTGCAGTATGTTTCGTTTGTGTCATTTATGCTTCATTTATAGCAGAGCAACAGTGTTGGTAATCAGCATGGTGATATCTTGAGTGTCCAACTCGTACCATGTTATGCTGTAGCTATGCTGGACAGCTTGAGTGTCCAACTTGTACCATGTTATGCTGTAGCCATGCTGGACAGCTGGAGTGTCCCACTCGTACCATGTTATGCTGTAGCCATGCTGGACTGCTTGAGTGTCCAACTTGTACCATGTTATGCTGTAGACATGCTGGACAGCTTGAGTGTCCAACTCGTACCATGTTATGCTGTAGCCATGCTGGAGTGTCCCACTCGTACCATGTTATGCTGTAGCCATGCTGGACTGCTTGAGTGTCCAACTTGTACCATGTTATGCTGTAGCCATGGTGGACAGCTTGAGTGTCCAACTCGTACCATGTTATGCTGTAGCCATGCTGGACAGCTTGAGTGTCCAACTCATACCCTGTTATGCTGTAGCCATGCTGGACAGCTTGAGTGTCCAACTTGTACCATGTTATGCTGTAGCCATGCTGGACAGCTTGAGTGTCCAACTCATACCATGTTATGCTGTAGCCATGTTGGACAGCTTGAGTGTCCAACTCATACCATGTTATGCTGAAGCCATGCTGGACAGCTTGAGTGTCCAACTTGTACCATGTTATGCTGTAGCCATGCTGGACAGCTTGAGTGTCCAACTCATACCCTGTTATGCTGTAGCCATGTTGGACAGCTTGAGTGTCCAACTAATACCCTGTTATGCTGTAGCCATGTTGGACAGCTTGAGTGTCCAACTAATACCCTGTTATGCTGTAGCCATTCTGGTCAGCTTGAGTGTCCAACTCGTACCATGTTATGCTGTAGCCATGTTGGACAGCTTGAGTGTCCAACTAATACCCTGTTATGCTGTAGCCATGTTGGACAGCTTGAGTGTCCAACTAATACCCTGTTATGCTGTAGCCATTCTGGACAGCTTGAGTGTCCAACTTGTACCATGTTATGCTGTAGCCATGCTGGACAGCTTGAGTGTCCAACTCATACCATGCCATGCTGGACATCAGTGATGCAGATCACCTTGGTTGACAATGTAATTTTGGAAGCATGTTTTATATCAGTATTTTAAAAAGCATAAATAACAGTATAGCAGCATTTGTAATGTTCTCATATGTCACACTGATGTATCCATGCTTCTATCAAATAGTTTTGATAAATGATAAGAGATCCCTATAGTTGATTCTGACACTAATAGATACTAGGGGGCCCTGAGTGGCCAAGTTGTCTAAAGCACTCATCATTACAGATCATTGTCATCTCACCTCTTGTGGATCAGTGGTTTTTTTCCAGGGTTTTCCTGGGTTCTTCCTTTTACCATAATACAGGCTGCCTTGTATAGCTTATCTTGTGCTGAAAAATGGTGTTAAAGCCTACAACAACAACAACAACAACTGATAGATACTCTAGTATCACTAATTTCCTGGAGATTTCTTTGTTACACATGAACCATAATTCTGAGTGAAAATGTAGTTAATCAAGAAGCTCCAACTCCATTTTCTTACTTTGTTTCATTGAAGAAACAAAGCTGTTTAATAAATCTGCATTTGTAACAAATACTTTCTTTTTTTGCAGCTGAATATGTTGATAGGAAAGATCAGAGATGAGGTGCAGGATTATAAACAAAAATACCAAGCCACATTTCTCAGGTAAGACCACTAACAGAGCTATTAAGAAGTTTTTTTGATTCATCTGTTTTAGTAGACACTAGATAGATATGACGTTTTTTGGCGGAAAGTGTTAAGAATTATGTTTTGAGTGTTTTGTGTGGGGTGAACATGGTTGTGCATTTCAAAGGTAAAACATTTTTAGGGAGAGGCAGGATCTTTGTTTTCATTCAAGAAAAATTCTGCAAGGTACATCTTTAAAATCAGCAAGATGGTGTCACATTAAAATCTTAATTGGTTTTATATGATATTCAAAGAAGAGAATTTGCACTGGATAGTTCAACATGGACTTTAATGTTTGGGGTGTTTAAATTGAAGGTTTTATGATTTTTATAATATTTAGTAAAAGTTTCTGAAGTTAAACATCATTAATCCATATATTTTAGTATGCAGTGTATACAATTACAACTAAATAGAGCTGATATATTTAATTTTTCTTGGGATTTAAATCATGAGCCTTATCATAGAATTAGAAGTATATTGAAGTGCAGTGACATTCAACCTGTCTGATTGTGGATCTCCAATTTGGGATACATTGTAAATTATTTTATTTATATCCACTATTTAGATCTCTAATATTTATAATGCTTCTTAAAATTAAAAACTGTAGGAAAATCAAAATATTTCTACTAGTAGCTTTATTAAGTTCTTTTTTAAAAAATATGGATTTTAAATTTTGTTTCCCTATCTGTGTCATAGGCCAGACATACCTAACACTCATGCTGGAGGCAGAGAAGATAGCAATGGTGTTTCATTGTTATCAACAATGGTTAGGATTTTTATTCCAATTTTTCACTGTGGTTGTAAGTTCCAAACCTCTTGAAGTGATAGATGTCATATTCAACTATATAAACAGAAAGCTCTGCCCCTTCATAGCTATGCATACTTAACCTTCCTGCTGACCTTCAAGCAAGGTCAAGGTGACTAAAGTGTTGTTTAAGGTTTTACTTAAAGTTTTATTGAATAATAATAAGTCTGTGAAAGGTAGATATCATATTGTAGAGTTTGAAAGTTCTGGTCATTTTTGTTTTACATATTTTTCTGTCTATTATTGCTCCAAACCTAGGGAGATATAGTTATAATATTTGGATTGTTGTCCTAAACTAAATGTGCACTCAGCATACCATGCAACACTACCGATTCATGTAATAGTTTGTTGATTTTTCAGTCTTTTACCACATACTGATTTTATTAACTTATACCATTTATAAAACTAATTTAAACTTTTTTTAGTAGTTTATATTTGCAATAGCTCTGTAAGCAGTAGATTAAGATTTAGACCAGTTATCAAAATCTCCTTGTATCAGTTTTGGATCTGAGCACTTATTAGATACCAATATGTCATATAAAATTTTACTTGAGTTTGAGGTTGCCACCTAGTTCCTATGCTGGGGGACTTCCCTGCAACACCCTTCCATTTTGTTAACTTTGTGCACAAATTTCCTACATCTCAATCTCATACCTCTTTCTGTCTCCAGAAGTTTTGCATTGAAATGCCACTTCTCTTGAACCTCTGTAAGGTTCAAGGTCAGTTAAAAATAGCATCTTTTTCAGGCAGGGTAGCCTGCAAGATATTCCTTGAAAATTGTTGATTTATTTTAAAATTTGAGGATGTTAATGAATATTTTTATATTACAAATCTTTATTACTTCTTTAAATATGTTACCCATTTATAATACATTAGGAGAACAGCTTCTACCTCACAAATGCAGCTCTCCCAGATTAAAACTTTTTAGCTTAAAAGCTAAAACTTACCAGCCTACTTAAGTGGTAGTTGGATAGAATGATGTCTCCTTGATACCTAAATTGGTGCCAAATTCCATAAAAACATAATGCCAAGTAGCATGCTCAATTCCCAAAATCCATACAAGCACTTTGGAAGTTTGCCAAATTCCATAAAAACATAATGCCAAGTAGCATGCTCAATTCCCAAAATCCATACAAGCACTTTGGAAGTTTGCCGAATTCCATAAAAACATAATGCCAAGTAGCATGCTCAATTCCCAAAATCCATACAAGCACTTTGGAAGTTTGCCAAATTCCATAAAAACATAATGCCAAGTAGCATGCTCAATTCCCAAAATCCATACAAGCACTTTGGAAGTTTGCCGAATTCCATAAAAACATAATGCCAAGTAGCATGCTCAATTCCCAAGCAGTTTGGAAGTTTTCTAACTTTAGGCAAGTTGGAGGGGTTTAATCTTTAATTAATTATTCTCAATAAATTACCAGCTTTTCTATTCTTTCTATCATCAATAACAAAGCTTCTAACATTTCAGTGTTACCACTTTGCTGTCTTAGGGGCCTTTCGTACTTACCTGCATGGATCATGATGGTGTCCCCTCACATTTATATAAACATATTAATAAGTGCTGGTCTTTTGTGTGGTGTACAAAACTAACTGAATATTGCTGTATAATTTCCCCTATGTCTGGATACTTACAGTAAGCTTTCTATATTATCATGTTTTAGCATCCACTTCATAATTAAAAAGATGATGCTCTCATCAATTTTACCTATAGACAATCATTGGGTCTTTCCTACAGGTAACATTGTCTCACAATGGATATTATAGTATGTACTTCATTAACATTAATAATGACTCTTCAATGCCTTTTTTATGTGCAGATTTTGTGTGTATTTTAGAAAAGTCATTCATATTGCTGTATAATTTTGGCCATTGTTGGACACAGAAAAATTTTCTATAATGGTATAGCAGCCACTTAATACACATTCACTATAAGCACACTTCAGTGATTTTTCCTGTACAGTCAAAAATTGTCCTTTCTTAAGGTAACTTGTTACTTGAATTGATTATTTAGCAACCACTTTGTAAGTATTAATAGCAACACTCTAATTTTCTACCTATGCAGATCATGTGCCCCCTTTTATATATATTTCTTTGGTTGTTATTCCTTGAATACATATCAGACTTGCATATTATGATCAGAAAGGGGGGGCAATTCTATGGGTACTAAGGGGCAGGCACAGAGGGATGAAAACATCATCAGCTTACATGCATTTACTGTGGAGTGAAATGGAGAGCAACATGAGTCTCAGTTACAGACTAGCTACATGGATCAATATCCAATACCTCGTGGTCAAGTACTGGACAATGTCATGCCAGTCAAGATGGCTATGTTTATTCTTGACTGGACTTGGTCATTTAACTCTGATTACAGTGGGCTATGACCACAATTGATCATACAATATCTGCCAACAAAAAAAAGGACTTGTCCAGTTCCACAGCTTAGTGTAGCTGGGCACTTCCCAAGAACCCATTTCATGAACCCAGCCATACAACAGTCTAACCTGCATAGTGTTGCTATGCACTTCAAGTGGATGACATCCTGTAAAATTGGTACTCACAGTACCTTTAGACACTTCCAGCATGCCATGTTTATTTTGGTACTTTGGTTTCCAAGAGCTAATTTTTTATTCATCCTCAAGCCTTAGACACCCAAAGAGAGCCTCTTCTTTTTTATACCTTGTAAGTAATGGAATCTAATTTGTAATATGTTGCAAGAGTAGCTAGTGCCATGTTCATCATTGTTCTCCAACTACTTCACAGGTGGCACAAAAAGATGTTAGCTTCACTACCTTGATCCAAAAATGATGAAAAACAGTTTCCCTTACTGTGATGAATAAGACTTGGTCTCATAGGCTGAAGAAGTTTTGCTCACTCCCATCGGAGTTCTGTCCTCAGTCCTGTTCATGACCTGCCTGGTTAACATATCCAACAATAGGTAATCATTAAAGTACGGAAGAATCTACTTTCATTTGTTTTCAAAATCTTGACAAAGCTACTGACAATTTGGGTTTTTTACTACCTCATTTACAAGTCCCATGCATCTACAGAAGTCCTTTCTCCCAGATACATTCCTTAAAAATGTTGTCAGTGGTTCTACAACCTCTACACACCAGTTTTCTATTTGGATACCCATCACTTGATTCATAATGGCATGACCATAGGATAAATGTTGCATCTAATCTCCCACCCCAAATCATACTGGACATATGTGGGAGTGTGTTCATATACACAGAGGTCCAACACAGAGGTCCAGTTGCAGCTATGAATCTACAACAGTTGGAACGAGATGCAACGCTCCACAAATCCAACTTTCTTTTTCCCCCACTCACATAAACCAAGTTATACTTGCAACTTTAATAATCTAATTGCCTCATTAATTATCAGGTTGATGGAATTTGCAAGTCATAAAGGATACATTCTTTCCAACACTCACAGTTTCAAAGCAGCTTCCATTATAATAATTATATGGTCCAAATGGAGACCAAACCTTTGACCTTTGGAACAACTTTCACAATCTGCACAATATGAGGTTGCATCTTAAAACTATACTGGACTAATGTTGGGGATACCTCTTCAAGTACAGTCTCTGGCAATTAAGATGGGAATGGATATGAACACAGAGGTCTGGAAGTAGCAAGTCTCCTACCATTTTCAGGATGCGAGGGGAGAAGAAGTTCTTATTCTGTACATCAACTCCTCTGCAGTGACATATCTAAAACAGCAAGTCAGAATCATGACCTAAGACCTTTGTACAGCTTGGCATTGTTGTTTTTGATGACAAATCCAAATTCAACATATCCTAGTCTGGGTAAAGCATTGGCAGAAAGGAACTAATACAAATGGATTGGTCTCTTCATCCATTGGTTTTAATTCAATAGGTGCCTGATGGGATTGACCAGTGATAGACCTATTTATGACATTGTAGAATACCAAATTTCCAACCATTGTCTTACCAAATGCAGATTCAAATGGCTTCAATAATTGATGCTTTTTTGATAGATTGAAGCAGCCAGTCACATACACTCTTCCTCCAACTCTTCAGGTTCTGCAGGTGATACGAAAATCAGAACAATAGAGTGTCTTCCCATCCTGATTACTCCACTCAAATGGGAAATCTTGGATCAACCTCACCAGTCTCACAACAGAATCGCCAGGAATCAATATAATGCCTAAACTGCTTTAAGTAAACATGATATCAAGTTTTTAATCCCAGCCAGTCACAGATGTAGCTTCACAAGTAATTTCTGCTGGATTTGCAGGAGGGAAAGGTTTTCCCATTTGAAACCCCTCCTTGAGTTATGGAGTCTATTTTCGAGTTATCTATAAAACTCGTGTACTTTAGGGGACTGGAGATGGTCTCTCTTGGGTAAGTGGATGTATCTCCCTTCACTTCTTATCTATTCTCCCAAGGTATTTAGATTGGGTAGCATATTTAAAGAAAAAACAATTTTTATAGTAAAATGTTTTTTGACTATACTTACCCAATCATAATGCACATTCACCATCATAAACAGTTACATAAATATAGAGAATGTGCCTTCCACTCCATTAATAACTAGCAATTTCACAGGATTTGGTGCCAGGTTTGCTATTAGGGGGAGATCACTCTATCTAACTTTCACCAGGTAGGCAGTTAACTTTTAGGATTTTAGTCCAAGAGTTTTAATATGGATACGATGGATTTGCAAGGTAGTTGTAGTTCTCCTAAGATATTATGATTGGGTAACTATCATTGAGAAACATTGTGCTAGAAGAAAATGGTTGCAAATGTGAAGCAATGTTTATTAGCAAGCATTTAAAATTATAAGATCATTTCACCTGACAAATTTTGATTTCCATCAGATTTCTCCAATATGATGACTGTCAGACAAAAACCATGATTGTTATTATAAAATCTGAAGTTCGTTTTCTTTTGTTTCTTATTAGAAATATTTGTTGTGCCTCTCACCAAAAACATAAATGCTTTAATTTTAATTTATTTCAGGTTCTTTGATGTGGCAGAAGAGGCAGCTAAAATGTTTTACAGGTTACTGATGGCTGATGTTCGGAAACTTAAGCTGCAGTCAGAGAAACAAATAGTAACTCATCTGATACAGAATTTTTTTTTAAAAAAAGCATTTCCTACAAATTTTCATACATTAAAACTGTTTTTTTGGTCTGAAAACATAAAAGCATTTAATTTAGTGTCCAAAAATAAATGTATTTAAAATCCAAGTCAAAGAAATCAATTCCACACATATGACATTAGGATATCCCTTAGGTCACACACACAGCATGTGTTTACAGTATGTGATTGGGTGCAAATGTTACTATTATCCACAATTAAATTTTGAACATGACAGCTTCTAATTTGAATGGTTTTCCCTTTTAGTAATGGTGACATGTTTGATATTTTTATGTTTAACATCTACACATGCAGATAATATAGTTTTAAACAAATGTTGTATCAGTGTCAGCAATCTGAGGAATAATGAACATGTCAGTCTAAGTTTTAGAATCATGCATGTAACTTGTTGAGGTTGTTTCCTCTCCATAAGCAAGCCAATCCTTCACTTTGGAAAATGATTGATATTAATCTGTTTCTCTTGACTTGTCGATGTGTAACCTACAATTATATCCAAAAACATCAGTCCATAAATAAAATTTTTGTAAAACAATGTCTGAAAATTGCAAGGCAAGATAGTTGTCAAAAATATTTGGTGTTCATGAGACTGATCTGCATCCTTTGACAGAAGATGTGGTAGATATTTTTGGTTGTTGTAATTGCAGTGACATTTCCAAGTTATGACCAATCATTAGACTCATAGAAAAGTTGCCTGAATTTGTGAGTTGTCTGAGTTAAGATTTCAAAGGAAAATCACTAAACATGATTGCTACTGCGAAGGGATCTGATGAAGATGTGTGGCTGCTTTGCGAAAAGGATGCATAAGGAGAATCTCCATTGTTTTTCATTTATTAAAAAACTCCTGTGTTTTTTTCGCCTGCAGTTATTTGGGATATAAGTCAAATCTATGGTTAAAGTTTAGCAGCTTGATGAAACATAAGGGAAGATTTTGGATAGATAATTTGAGATTTCATTTTATTTCTCAAGTGTTGAAAGAAATGTTCAAGGACATGCTGCAGACTTCTTAATATCCTTTTACCATATATATATATTTTAATATATTTTACCATATTGACCATGATATCATTATATCACTGGCCCAGTTGATATCTGCACAACATCTTCACAAGCCTGGGTTTAGCACATTCCCTGAAGTTGCCATGAATTTGTATCAGTAAGAAGAATTCATTATTTACTTTCTGATCAGTGCATGGTAATAACAAATTACATGACTGTTGGTTGTTTTGCTCACATGACAAAAATTTGTCATATTGACATTTCTTCATCCTAATTGGTGTGTCACTCAGCTTAAAACTGGGAAACATCTGGTTGATGGGTAGTCACCAAGTAGAAGTAAGGGGAGTAATGGGTAAGAGTTTCTTTCCTTTTTCCTGTCAGATGGTATTTATATGGAAATGACATTTTTTATATTTTTGCAGGGCTGCATTTAGGAAGTTTATTTTTCTAACATTATTGTGATTGGATATATATTCCCAGAGAAAATAATTTGCTAACAATTTGCTGTCTACAGGAGCTGTTGGAGATAGACCTACTGATGCTGAGCCTAGCATATAGACTCAACCAGCTGGACCAAGACTGGAGTCAATACATTTACCCACAGTATGTATAACTCTTTGTATCTCTGTTTCTGTCATCATGATATCACTTCATTGAAAGAGTATATAATTCTATAGCATAACACCTAGGAACATCAGATATCAACACTAAGTAGTTCAAAGGCTTTAAAATTATGGGAAAAATGGAAAAATAGACTTGCAATGACTATTATGCATTGAGTATTATAAAAGTTTGTTGAAATATATTATCTTGTTTTTTATATGTAATTTAATTACTTGTGTGTTAGTTTTAGTTGTTTTAAATTTTTTTTTATTTCATTACATTTTATTGTAATGATAACTTTATTCACTGGATTTGACATTTTTTCAGAAAATGCAGTTCATTTCTGTTAAACCTAATAAACAATCATTAGTAGCAATATTGTATCTTTTGGTGACCTAGATTCAGAGCCAGTTTCAAGTTTGTATTAAACAAGTTTTAATTTTTTTTTATTATTGAATCTTAACGATTCATATAGTTGAGTCAAAGCCCTACATAGCAAACATGATAATTGGCATGTAATGTTTCTATGCCGCTAGTAGGAAGTGTTCACATGATCCTATCAGGTGGTCTGTTTTGCATTATAGTTAGGCTGAAAACACACATTATTATAGTGATTTTGGCCAGTCTTGCATTTAACCATTTGAGCTCAAAAGTGTTTTTGTTGTGACTAGTTTGAATTGAATTTTTATTTTAATTCAAATTAAAGTAATATATTTTCCCTGAAAATAACTAATGCTTATCAGAATACTTTGACAAAGTCATTTATTGAAAATTATTCAGAATTCCAAACTGGTATATTTTTCTTGGTGATTCAACAAGGAACTGTTGACACATCAGGTTAGTGAAGAAGTCATCATTTTCCATCTTGGAACTTCATCTATTCAAACTGATTCACTTAGGACTTTTTATTGATAGGACTTATATTTAATTATTTTTGGATTAATTTTGGATTAGTTTAATAAACCATAAGTCCATTTTCTTTATTTTACCTTGTTTTTATTGGGAAATAAATTTTTTTGTTAAATTTTACATAGCTTGTTGGCTTCACTCTTTTATTTTTTAGTTAATTTTGTACAAGCTTAGACATATAACAATTCAGCTTGTTCCATAAATTATATGTCTCATATAAGATCTTTCATTTATCAATTACACTTGAACTGTTGGGCTGCCAACCACCTGGCTCCAAATTAACTAACATTCTCAGAATTGATTGTGGTTTTACATGATCTTGTTTATAATATTTAAGTCAATATCAGTACTTTTATCAGAGGCAGAAATAGTAGAAATGTTGAAATCACTTTTTTTTTAAAAATTTGATACATGGAAATCCTTTTATTCTTGAAAAAGAAATGAAGAATTACTCATATTTGAGGAATGCTTCAACACCTTAGTGATAAAGCAAGACATATGACGAAAAGTGAAGATGTTATGACTATGTTAGTGATAAGGCAAGACACCTATAAGGACAAGTCAAGATTTTATGACTGTATTTTAGTGATAAAGCAAGTCTCTTATAAGGACAAGTCAAGATTGTATGACTGTATTTTAGAATTGCAGCAAGTATTCTATAAGGGTAGGTCAAGATATTATGATTGTATTAGTGATAAAGCAAGACTCCTATATGGACAAGTCAAAATTTTATGACTAGTGATAAAGCAAGATTCCTATATGGACAAGTCAAGATTTTATGGACCACTCTGGTGGCCTAGTGGTTAGAGTGTTTGACTCAGATGTCGGAGGTTGCGGGTTTGAACCCTGGCCAAGTAAAACCAGAGACTTTAAAAAATAGTTCTAACAGCTGCCTTGCTTGGTGCTCATCATTAGGAAGTCAGTGTTAGGACTGGTCAGCCTGGTTTCAAGATAATGTGACTGGGTGGAACATCATGCCAGATGTCTGCGGCATGATGTCCCAGCGCTAGACATCGCTGTAAACTGGTAAACTGCCATACTGCAAACATCATATCGATATTAGAGAAAAATAGTTTACGCTTAATTAAAAAAATCTAAATCACACACACACACACACACACACACTATTTTATGACTGTTAATCCTTCCTAATGCCTGTTGAATGTTCTTTGAGAAATAGTCATTGTTACTGACCAAGCAGTAAAAAAAATATTTAAAAATATCAATTTAGGAAAGAAATTTCATGATGCTTAGTGAAGTGGGGCCTGCAGTACATAAAAACCTGATTTCAGTTACCTCTGCTGTGAATGATAACCTGTCATTTATGAAAATATTGTTTGTTATGTGGATTGATTTTACTGTAAGTAACCACAGTGTTCCAAAATGAGAGCCAGGAAATAGCTTGATTAAATACATATGGTAGATTTCTGTGCTTTAGTCTGACTCAAGTACATGACAAACTGCCATTGTATTAATATAGTCATCTAAGTCTCAATTATATTTAATATTCCATCATGGATACACATAGTTCAAAAGTTCACATTGGTTTTTTTTTTTTTGTTGTGAAAACCCACACAGTGTTTATAATGTTGTAATGAAAAATCTTCTTACTCAGTTTATCACTGTTGTGTGTTGGGAACTGCAGTAAAGACTTATCAATGGAGAGGTATTTGCATTTATTGAATGAATTAGATTTAATGTTTATAAACAAGAGTCTGTTGGAGCTAAAGTGCTGCAACTGTTGGACAGTATGCAATAAAATTAATCGTGTTATATCTACTTACCTTTCTAAGAATTGGGGAAGTTAGTACTGCAATACTATTTGATGGTAGTTGCGTGAAGACTTAATGGGATTGATTTCAGCTCTACTAGTGGTTAAGCTGCAGGTACAATATTGACATAAAATTAATTGAGATATACCATAGAAGAACATTAAATTGAAATGTAGAAGAAACAGTTTATAGTGATGCCTAGCACTGGAGCATCATGCTGCAGACATGTAACATCATGTCCTACCCAGTCACAATATCCTGATACTAGGTTGACCAGTCTTAATGCTGAGCACCTAGTGAGGCAGTTGTTAGTACCATTTTACAAGTCTTTGGTATAACTTGGTTCAAACCCACAACCTCCTAAATCTGGGGCAGGCACTTTGACCACTAGGCCACCGAAGCGGTCAAAAGAATGTCTTTGAAACAAAATACTTTGCTTATGATTTCAAATAAAAACATGATGTTGTAGAATTTATATTTAATTTCTTCCAAAACATATTTATGATATTGTAAAATGTTGAAATAGCCTTAAACCAACACAATAAAATAAATAAATTGATGCAATTGTTACATAAGAAAATATTGACATAAATAAATGTTTATGCAGATGTTATATTTGACAACTGAACAGTTTCAGTCAGAGGAAGTACTAATATACAGTGATGATTTTGAAAGTGTGGTCGCTTAATTTAATTAAAACTTCAAATAAAAAATAAAATTAACTATATTTATATGTATGTGTAAAATATTGGCACCAATGAATATAACTGTTGTATAAACTGTGTAATTTTGTGAATTGAGTTTTTATTTAAGGAAAAATTTGTAGTAATTAAAGAATTTTTTATATATTTTAGTCCAAGAAGAAAGTATAAATTTGGATGCAGAGAGTACCTATATATAGGACATTGATAATAGTGATTTGGAAGTTAGTATTTGACAAATCAATTTGTCCTCTTCATTTGTAAAATGTATAACATAAAACAGGCTGTATTGTTTCTGATAGCATGAAGTTAGGTTTGATTTCAAGAAATTTATAATAATTTCCAAAACATTCAGTATGTTAAGCAATTTTATCACCTAGAATGGATAGCAAGAAAGAGTGAAATTTACATTTTCATGTACCTTTAAAGATGAAAATTGCTTCCAGAAAGTGGACAGTTCTCTGTTAAGGCTTCTGTATATTGTGACAATATAAAGAAAACTAGCAAAGGATATAATATTCATGTAGAAATGATTAAATCAAGTCATCAAGTATGGTATACACTTGATTCAGTCAAAGAATGACTGTAACACTATGTTATCTTTATTATCTTAAGTCCTTTTATGTGCCTAATGGTGCCATTATGAAAATATTCCTGCCGATGAAAATAAGATCATTGTTGCCAGGGCGCAGTCTAACATTGACCCTTATGATAAATAGGCATCCCTTTTATCAGCCATGGTGACAGTGTACATACAGTGGTGACAGTGTACATACAGTGAGTATACATACAGTGGTGACAGTGTATGTACAGTGAGTGTACATACAGTGGTGACAGTGTACATACAGTGAGTGTACATACAGTGGTGACAGTGTACATACAGTGAGTGTACATACAGTGGTGACAGTGTATGTACAGTGAGTGTACATACAGTGGTGACAGTGTACATACAGTGAGTGTACATACAGTGGTGACAGTGTATGTACAGTGATGCCCTTCAAGACAATAAGAACATTCTTGATCTTTACCATCACATGCTTGAAAAAGATATCAGATGCTTATAGTGGCCATTTTGAGCTACCCCAAGTATTTTGTAGCTATTACATCATAATATTATATTGATATCATAATGGCTCAATGTGTCATTACCAATAGGAATTTATGCAATAGTTTTAGGCTATGGAAAGAGAAAGATTCTCTAGATTTTTGCTTTAGAATTTACAAGAATAACATTTAAAATGAAAAGTGGGAATAATTCATGGATTGTTGAAATGTTGTCAGATATCATTTTAAGCTCCTTTCTTACATATCAAGAATCTGTTCTTCATATATCTAGCTAGATAATAATGTGGGAACTATCACTATTATTACCTCCAAGTTTTTTATAAAGAGTCCAAGTTATTTGACTCAAAAGAGATGAGGATGCTCTGATTGTTCTCAAGATTGAAGTCCCTTAGGACCATATTAATTTATTTGATTGGTCTCAAGATTGAAGTACCTTTGGACCATATTAAATTATTTGATTGGTCTCAGGATTGAAGTTCATTAGGACCATATTAAATTATTTGATTGGTTTCAAGATTGAAATCCCTTAGGACCATATTAATTATTTGATTGGTCTCAAGATTGAGGTCCTTAGGACCATATTAAAGTATTTGATTGGTCTCAATATTCTAGTCCCTTAGGACCATATTAAATTATTTGATTGGTCAAATTTCATATTAAATTATTTGATTGGTCTCAAGATTGAAGTCCCTTAGGACCATTTTAAATTATTTGATTGTGAATTGTTCTTTTCGGCATAGTGAGTTTCTCTGTTTTCACTTCTTTATGTAGGTAAACACATTTTGATAAAACATCAATAACCAGTCGATCTTTAAAGTTGATAGCTACATTAATTAAGATTTAATTGCATCTACATGTGTATGTTGATCCTAATTAAATACATCATATGTTTAAATTAAGCATTGGTGCATTGGTTGGCCACATGCTTCGAGTAAGTTTCATGTTTTTGTGTTTCAGTTTAGTGTAAAATTTATTTTTCTGACTGAAATTTTGTTGAGTGTTAAGGCTAGAGGGCTTTCATTTTATTAAAATTAAAGAAGGAAAAATTTGGTACCAGAAATATGATTTGGTTTTTAGGAGAATTTTGGTTTACTCCGGTTGTAAAAGGTTTCCATGTATTTGTTAAAATTTGTGCAGGCCATATTCCATAAATCATAGCACATTAATAGGCCAGAAATTCAAACACTGCATTGCAGAACAAACCAAATGATAATTTCAGGATGCAGACATGGAGGGTGGCATTTCTACAAGAAGGATTCCATTGGTTGGTGGTGATGAAGGTTCACATGCAGGAAATGGTAACAGAGGCAGTAGCTGCAGACAAGGTAATATCTTTTTTGTCCTATACCCATGTGCCTATCAGATTAATAACTCTTTCATACATGACTGTTGTCTCATCATATAACATGTAAACAGTATTTTGACTGGCACATGGACATTTTGATTGGACATTTTGATTGGCACATGGACATTTTGATTGGCACATGGACATTTTGATATGGACATTTTGATTGGCACATGGACATTTTGATATGGACATTTTGATTGGCACATGGACATTTTGATTGGCACATGGACATTTTTATTGGCACATGGACATTTTGATTGGCACATGGACATTTTGATTGGCACATGGACATTTTTATTGGTACATGGACATTTTGATTGGCACATGGACATTTTGATTGGCATATGGACATTTTGATTGGTACATGGACATTTTGATTGGCATATGGACATTTTGATTGGCATAATTGTCTGCTATTATTCTTTGTAATTTCTGCAGGTTTCTAATATATCTGCATTTTAATCTCAATTCAATTAAATTTTTAATCATTAATTAAATATTATTATTATTATAATTGCATTATCAGGATTGTTTTATGTTTATTGTGCAACAGAATCATAATTACATGATTGTATATGTTGCTTTCTCCCTAATTTATGTTCATACAAGATCATTGTATGCTGCTCCCTTGAATACATTCTATAAATGAAATCTACAACTTAAAATATACACTAACCTTAGTTTGTTCTTTTATGAAAACAAGATCTGGATTAGTCAGTTGCTCAACTTGCCAAGATTAAAAGACAATCAGCTTATGTGAGAAGCATGTGATGTACAGAAGAAAAAAAATAAGTAGTATATGGTTATTTATTATGACCCAGGAACCAAAACTCATGCTGCCTTTACATACAGGTTGGAATATTGAATGACCTCTGACCCATCTGAAAAGTTCTTTTTGTTATGAAATCTTTAATTCAATTTTGGCTGCAATATAACACAGCTTTGTTTCCTACATCGAGCAAACAAATTGCATTAACCTTGTACCTAATGATAAAAACTGCTGTGCTTTCAAATTGTATATCTTGACACCTTTGAGTTACATTGTCAGTATGACTAGTTATGAGTGCAAGTGAGATGAGAAATGTTTGCACATTGATTCACATGATATTCCTTTATCTAAAAAATCCTGAATGAGCAAAATGGATTCACTCTAGTGACCACTTAAGGCAGGAGAAACCATTGTTTGGTACTGCCAAAAACATTACATGCAGGACATTTATATTGGAAATTTGCCAGGGTAAAAAATGACAGATGACCTCTGAGTAAAGGTGACTGTTATGACAGGTTTGATTTTATATAAAACATTATATATATATATATATATATATATATATATATATATATATATATATATATATATATATATATATATAATGTTTTAGCAATAGTTGTTGAATGCCATTTTGTTCATAGCCTGTTCTTTATAACCAGGAATGTGAGAAAAATAATTCTTGATGTGCTTATGTGTTGGGTAAGAAAATTCTATCCTTATGACTAGAGTGTAAGACACTCAGGAAACCCTATGTCTGACAAATAATTCTGACCCTCAGGTGAAATTTTATAATTCCTACACTTTTTATTAATCTTAGTGTAAATTATCTTAATATGGTTATTTTATTTCATACCCACAACGTCTTTTGTATAGAGTATAATTGTGAAAATGTAAGTTTAATGCACTAAAATATTTCATACGCTGTTTTTTCAGTTAACTTAAGAGTAAAATTATATAGATTAGAATTTCAAAAAGAGTTATACATTTAACCTTGACACCATGGTGTGACCTAAAAAAGAAATTGAAATGTTCATGTTTCTTTACATAAATATATCTCACTGCCTCTTGGTTTAGAAATAAAGCAAGATGTAGGGTACCATGTAAAAATTTGGTGTATTGTGGGAAAAAGAACTTAATAATTCAGGACTCTTTCAAACATGTAAACTTGCAGTGTTATCAGTGCCAAAAGTGAGAGCCACATATAGAATAGAATAGTTTCAATAAAGCAGTTTAACCCATTTTATCCTGTTTATCAATTTCAAATGCAGTGTATGATAAATGAGAAATAATTCTAACTACTGTAAAACGGATCATAAAACAGAAGTCAAAGAAATTTTGATGATCTTTGCCAAGTTTACTAAAAGTTTTGTACAATTCTTTTTGTTTTATTAAAGTATATAAAACTAATATCTTAAAAAAGCTAATAAAATTTGCAACATAATTGTGTATGTTTTATTTTGAAATCTTTATCCTTACAACTGAATTTTCAAAAATGTTTTGAAAGAAAAACAACTTACCTTAATTTTTTCATGACAATCAGTGAAGTTCTCCTAATATTATGTGAATAGAATCAAAACAATTAAGTTTCAAGTATTTTGGTCAGGATTTGAAAGTTCTAGCACTGTTAGTTCAAAATTTATAAGAATTTTACTATAATTGTTCAACAAAACTTTTCAAAACATTTTTTTGCATCCCATTCTAAAACTTATATCAATATAAGTCATTCATGTAACCAAGGTCAAAAATCATCTGCATCCCGTTCTTCTTGAATTCTATTTGATTGTCACATTCACTGTTGAACAGTGCTTGAAACCTTGTGTCATGATTTCGGTCAGCTTCACACATTTTTGATTTTTTGTGTTTGAATCATTATTTTCATCAGAATCTTTAGCTTCAATATCACTACCCTCACTATCAGCTTCCAAGTTGTTGTCCATGATTTTATTGATTGATTTTCAATAAGTAAAGTAGTAATCCAAACAGTTTTTGTAAAATTTGCTTTTGCCATTTACTTATGTGACAATGAAAAACACATTATGTATGGTGTATAACTGTACAGATACATAGTACACATTGTGTATGGTGTATAACTGTAAAATACATAGTACACATTGTGTATGGTGTATAAATGGACAAATATTTAGTACACATTGTGTATGGTGTATAACTGTAAAATACATAGTACACATTGTGTATGGTGTATAAATGGACAAATATTTAGTACACATTGTGTATGGTGCATAAATGGACAAATATTTAGTACACATTGTGTATGGTGTATAACTGCAAATATGTAGTACAGTAGTACACATAGTGTATGGTGTATAACTGTAAAATACATAGTACACATTGTGAATGGTGTATAAATGGATAAATATTTAGTACACATTGTGTATGGTGTATAATTGCAAATATGTAGTACACATTGTATGGTGTATAACTAAAATACTTAGAACACATAGTGTATGGTGTATAGCTGTACAAATACATAGTACACATTGTGTATGGTGTATAACTGTACAAATACATAGTACACTTGTGTATGGTGTATAACTGTACAAAATACATAGTACACATTGTGTATAGAGTATAACTGTACAAAATATTTAGTACACATTGTGTTTGGTGTATAACTGTACAAATATGTAGTAGATAAAAAATGCAGTGGTATTCAGAATAGAATGAGATACTTCAACCCTGGTTGGATTCAAGATAAAATAACATATTACCATAGTTGTATTCAGAATAAAATGGATTTAGCAGTTAATAAAAAAGATCAACCTAAAATTTGAAATTCTGCAATGTATATTTTTTAAAGTAAACACATGTGAGCCTTGGGTATACACCTGTAAGCATGATCAGTTCAAAAATGGATGTATAACATACAGTTTGTTTGAAACACTTAACTCTTAAAAGATATCTGCATTTCAGCCGAATTGCTTGTATTTACAGTATACCCACTGTGAGGTGGAGATAATTAGATCATCACAACCCAGTCAGAGCAGTTGCAGCAGTGTAGATGGCCGCAGGCATTCTGTGTCCACAAAGTCCTTGACTCCATCTGTGCATAGTGCCTTTAGCTCTATCTCAGCTTCACAGTCTGCAGCAGGAAACAGACTGGTAACTGGCATAATTACTACTTTAAGTCAACTTTTAATATTATCCTGACAGTCTGCAACAGGATTCAGATTGTTATCTGTCATAACTGTTATTTTAATTATTAAAATTTTAGCCAATTCAGCAAACTAAATTTTAATAAAGTTTTGTCTTAAGAGTTTGTTATAAAAAGATTTTTATGATTTTAATGCTGATGACTACAAGGATGAATGTTTTTCTGAGATATTAGTAGCCACTGTTAATAAGTGATTTGTATTATTAAAGATATAATACCACTGAGTAAAAAGATATTCTTTCAGATGTCATTTAAAGAAATTATTTCTGTGTATGTGTGATTTGGATTTTTAACATATCTTTAACAATATTTCAGTCATATCAGAAAAAAAGTGATCTGGTTGGTAAATAAAGAGAAGATTTATTTAATGTTGGCATGATATAAATGAACAATTAAATATAAGCTCTGATGAGCTTTTACCAACATGACATACAAAACAATAAGACAGAATTAAGTTGTCATCCTAATCTCCATGGTGTGTATATTTACTCTTTATCTGAATTGTACATTCACACCTGTGATTCAGTACAAATGAAAAACAAGTGAATTTTAATGTGAATCAATCAACATTGCAACCTGCTGATGATGCAGTGAGTCATAATGTGGTTCAGAATAGTCCTTATCAAGTTTATACTGTTTTGCACAAAAAATAAGTTCTGCATATTGACAAACTTACAATAATAAACAGTAGCATTAGTTGTAACTAATTGTTAAAACAAAATCTGAAACAAATGTGATTTCTCAGCTGGAAATATGGATTCCATCACAGTCCTGCATCATTGCTTCTGTAAGAAAACTTCCAGATTGTTGAAGGTACTAATTTATTGGCTAACATCATATATTTGGCTTTGATACTTAAATATACCATGTTTAAAAAGGTTAAGATAGTTCATATCTTAAACCATTCATAGAAAATTGAACCTAAAACACTCATGGTCCAACTTGAATCAAATAGGGCATAATAACAGCCAACATACAATGTTGACCTTCCAGACCTTGTTGAGATGAATTCCACAATACTTATTGCAATATTATGGAAATACAAGGACCATAATGAGGTTGTATATTGATATTTTGTCTAAAACACAGTACTTACAAAATATAGATGATGATCTAACCAGTGGTGGGAGAGGATGAGAAGAAAAACATTCAGGAATGGAAAAAGCAATTCACACATAGTAGGCATTATCAGCAATGAATAAGATAAGAAAATTAATGCTACAGACTTGTAAATGAAGCATTATTTCACACATTTAAAATTAAATGATCTTGACTCACTGAATAGATAATTGATTATGCATAGGAAACTCCACTCATAACACCACAGAGATATTACAATATACTGGAAGATAAAAACATAGCTGGAGAATACTCTAGGAACAACAGTATTCTGCACCACAACCAAACCTAGCATGATGGACAAAAAGAGACAAGAGCAGAAATAATGGTTGTACATGTCACATTGCAATGGGGATGTTTAAAATCTGTATGGAAGTCTTCAAGCAGAAACTTGAAATAGAAAACTCATAATGCCAAATTCTATCAGTACATTAGAATTAGACATCTGACACAATCACTTCACCATTCATACTTGAAACCCCACAAGCAACTAAGGTCATTTTCACTAGGCAGCATCTAGCAGTAAAAATCAATAATCAAACACAGATGCACCATCACTTGGACACAAGAGTCTCACAACCAATCAATGATCAGACACAGACACCCCACACTCTAACACAAGAGTCTCACAACCAATCTATAATCAGACACAGACACCCCACACTCTTACACAAGAGACTCACAACCAATCAATAAACAGACACAGACACCCCACACTCTGACACAAGAGCCTCACAACCAATCAATAATCAGACACAGACACCCCACACTCTTACACAAGAGCCTCACAACCAATCAGTAATCAGACACAGACACCCCACACTCTGACACAAGAGCCTCACAACCAACCAGAGTTATTGGACATTATAATCTTCATGATGCTGCTACTTTCAGAAGGCAACATTCTCCAAATACTAGCAAATCCCAGTCTTTTTTGTTTCATAAAATTGCCATGTGTACTGAACACAATCATGCAGTCATTATTTACATAGATGTTAATGTGGAAAAAATCTTTTACCCAGGGATCTATTGTTGACTTGGCATGGAATGGCCCTAAATTAAGCAATTGGATCTTCTATACCCGGACATTCCAAGCCTGAAGAAAATGTGGAAGGGTCCTTGGAATAGACTAAAAATGCCTTCATTGTATCCAAATCTGGCCATCACACTTGGATACTAAGTAAACCTGTAGACAGTACATTCCCTGTAAGCAATACAGGAATGAGCTCTGAAAGGCCCATTATCACTTTCTTGCAGTAACCAGAAGCAAACTCATTACAAGAATAATGAAAGCCACATAAAATGATCAAAAGCTATTCTTTAAACTGGTTAACATGCAGAAATAAATATAATCGGATAAGCAACAGATAAATTTATCATTAATAAAACAAAGTTAATGCAGACAGTGACATACTCTTGGATTGAAAACTCACTTTTCAAGTTTAGCCATGCAAGTAGACAATCTACAGTTTGATGGCATGTTCAAACATTATCCTATGAAATAATAGCAGCTAAAGACCAAACTTATTGCAAACAAGACATTGAACTTATCTCAGCATAATCCATACAGAAGGTTATAGAAAATCAAATTAACAACAAAGCTACTGCTACCAAGGATTTAGAGCAGAACACCTCAAACTAGGAGAAATGGTCAAAAGATGTATCACAAAACTGCCAAATATCATTAATATGGGAGGAGATGACTCCCAGACATCCTAAAAGCTGGCATCCATACTCCACTTCCAGAGATGGGTAAAGACTAAACCTTTTCAGGAAATTACAGAGATATTATCATCACCCCAATTACAAGCAAGGTGCTTGAAGCAATCCTGCAGAGATCAAATAAGGAGCCAAACTCTCACCAACCATATATAAATTGTTTCAGTAATGATTTTCTCACCATCTTAGGGAAGCATCAAAGACACAACCTTATAGGTGCAGCCACCATTGCTGTTTCAACAATCAAATTAACTACAGACAAGTCAGAATCTAATCCACCATATGTATATATGTATGTATATATGTATGTATGTACTATTTATGTAATATATGTATGTATGTAATGTGTGTGTGTGTGTGTGTTTGCATGCATGTATGTATACCGTCAGAAAAGTTTAGAAAAATTTTGATAATGGTTCTTTTACAAATAGTGTATATGTATCCATTGATCTTGAATGCTTTGTAGAGAAAGTGGAGGGATATACTTAACAATAACACAGTGCAATGATAATTGTTTTACTGGTAATACAGATTATAATGAATATCAATCAGTGATGGACTAACCCCCAGATAGCAATTGTACATGAGTAATAATTTTACAAGTATAAATAGAGTGACCACTGTTCATATAATAAAATGTCCCCTATCAATAGTTGAGAACAGTTCAAATTAATTTGGGAAATTGAATCAATTAGTTTCTGTGGTTTATTTTCTTGTGTTACTTTTTCAGTGTATTAAATTCGTAATGTGCATAGTAATGTTAATGGTGGTACCTTTTCCTTGTATTTGTGATCCAGCTGGAAACTGGTTGTGATTAGGAGGTTTTATTAGTAATAACTAAGAATCAAGACAAACTGTGACGTTATTATACATTTGTCTACAAGATTGTACAGTTTGAACATAAAAAATAATACCCAGTAATTGATTTAATACATCAGTTATTGGCATCTCCTTGTCAGACATCTCCTTGCTTTTCACTGTTGTGTATGCTGACATGACTACAAAATGTTTCTAACATTTCTGTTCTCATATCATTTTTGTACAGCTCTTACGCCAACCCCAACAAGTGATTATTTTGGTGAACACTATACCAGTAATCCATTGCTAAGTTTTTTAGGGGAAATATTTAAGTAATCTTACTACACAATCATAATTATTTTTATTCAGTTGGAATATACATTTACATCAAATGGTTAAATCTAGCCATCAAAATAAGTTTTCACTGTAATGTGCTTTCACTATGCAGTCAGATGTGTGTGTAACAAGCAATTTGGAGACCAGCTGTTGAGCTATTGTGAACATCATAAATTGGTATGAATTGATTCATTATACATGGAACCAGTTTTACCTATTATTACCGGTATAAACAAGTAACTTAATCATTGCTGTTGTAGGTTTGGCTTACCATTTTTATAGTTTGCCTTTGGCTGTATTTTTAATGTGATGGGTTATTGTTTTCTTATGTGTAAAATTTATATTATTCTTATATGTAATTTAAAACTCCTGCAACCTAGTAGTTAGAGTATTTACCTTGGATCTGGGAGGTTGAGGTTTCAAACCCCGGCTGAATCATGACAAAGACTTAGTGATAGGATTCTTTGGCCTGATGTCATAATAATGTGACTGGGTGGGACATCATGCTTCATATCTGTGACACAATGCCAAAGTGCTAAACATCACTTTAAACTGCCACACTGCAGACTTCATAGCGATATGACTGAAAATTCTTTTGAAGCTATGTTAAAAATCCAAATCTCACACACACACACACACACACACACACACACACACACACACACACACACACACACACACACATCTGTAATTTTGACCAATAACATCATTTTCTTTTATTCACCTGCAGGCTTTTTCTCGCCCAGTAAAAATCCAAAATTCCTTAATCATCCCAGAGACAAGTTTTGAAAATCTCCACATATCATCGCAGAATACAGCCGCTGGTCAAACAGCTGACAGAATCAATCCTAAAACTAGGCGGGCAAGCTCTGACCCTGTCACAGTCTCAGAGGCATTTTCACTAAATGAGTCATATGAAGCAGAGGTTGCAAGGTCACTTGGTCACTATGACAGCACTGACTTCCTGTCCTTTACTCATGTGAGGCACAGTAGATCTGTGCCAGATAAACTTTATAAGAGTTATGAACTGCCAACAAAAATGAGCAAGAGGAATACCGAGAAAGTAGAGAAAACTCAGTATGAGGTTGAACTGAAGAAAGACTCACCTTTTTTGACAAATAGACATCACAAATGCACTATAGATTTGTCAACAGAAGTGTCTGTGCTTACATCACAACCTGTCTGTATCCATGATGACTTGGCCAACTCAGATAGTGGTACTCTTACAGATGGTAGCTTTGGGTCACATGACATGGAGTCAGCAGAAGAAGAGTTTAGCTTTCCTCCTCTAGAAGAGATTAGTGTAACCCCCCAGAATGTGTCCACAAAGTCATGCAAAACAGCTACCATCGAAGATATTATTGTGACACCAGTCAAACTTGCAGATCAGATTAACACGTCAGTTGCATCCAGACCTCAGATGACAAGACCTATCATTACTCAAAACAGTGCAAACGGTTCAGTCAGTGACAGACAGAATCATAGGAATGATAGGGCCTCAAATATCACTATTTCTGAAGGTCAGATCAAAGGTGAAAAGTCAGGCACAACATTTGTGAATGCACCAAATGTGCCTCAACCCAAGGGTGGAAAGGCTGTCCCAGTGTCCAGTTCAGTGATGGACGTAGTGGTCATTCTTCAAAGACTGATGGGCATTGGATGTACCTTATGTAACACCCTATCCACAGTTTCAGAAAGGGTTAGGTATAGCTCGGATCCAAGTTCTGGCAGTATGGAGAGTGAAAACAATGTGTCAGTCAACTCTACATCCAGGTTGGAGATCTATGATAGCATTTTGACTGTAAGACATTTTCTCAACTGTACTATAATGTACACATGAATGTGTTTTCCTCTGTTTTAGTTTGTTTTAGTTGGAGGTTTAAATATACCTTTGAAAGTATGAAAATTTTAATATATATATATATATATATATATATATATATATATATATATATATATATATATATATATATATACACACACACACACACAAACACACACATATTAAACAGTGATTTTGTTTACTTAGAGATAATTTAAGATTTGACTTAATGTTTCTTAGAGATATTTTAAAACCTGGCTTTTCTGTAAAAAGATAGGAACAGTTGTAGTTTGGAGTTTTGCAAACTATAATGGAAGGAAGTATAAATAAATAGTTCATGAGCACATCGTCAAATTTTATTATCTCAGTAAAGCTTTTCATGTCTGTCAGTTTAAAAATTGTTGGTGTTGTTTTTCCTTCAGATAAAGGAGTACAGTATGGGTGAAGGGTAGAAACTCATTACAACCCTCCACTTTACCACCATTAGGTGGCCATAGTTGTTTACTCAGTTTTAGCCTTCACTTCATACCGACATCCTGCACCTCTAAAAAATCGAAGTTATATCTTGTTGATATTGACTATCCATCAGCATGGTGAGTATAATATTATGTGTGTAGGTATTTACTACATATTGCAATCATTTGTGAAAATCATTGATATTTATAGTAATTTTCATTTTTTTTTACCTTGCTCACCAGCACAATATGTTTGATGCTTTATTTTGGTTGTTTATTATGTGCACTACATGTAATTGTGCTTGTTTAAGGAACAAGTATGATTATTGTTGAATAACTTTGGTTTTTTTATGATTTTCATCATTTTGTCATTTCCGTTAAACAGTGATGACAAAATGTTCTCAGTCCAAGACTTTATGTTGATGAGGATACTTGTGATATGTATCTCTTTTCTACAAATTATTCTTTTAATGTTGTTATTGTTATATGTGATCAATATTCCTACATTTTATTGTTTTATTCATTTCACATTAAACAGTGATGAGGTTAAGTGGCAAAGTCAACAAAGATGCACATGACATATGTCTTATGCACTAAGTGGTCTTTTAATGCTGTTTTGTTATTTGTGAACACTTTTGCAGTTATTTTTTTTATTCTTGTCATTTAACAAATATGCAATGCCAGTGTTTGTTGCCTGAGTAAATGATGCTATGTAGGACACTTAAAGTTTTAACAGCAGTAGTACTGCTATTTTGTAACATTATGCTTTTTTGTGTCGAAAAACCAATCCAACAATGTACCTAGCTTAGGTAGTGATTAGAAACATCATCTTATTGTCCCAACTAATCATTATGGGATGTCGTGCCTTCCAATGGACTACTGGACCTTGTCCTTAGAGCAATGGTATTGATGTAGCTCATGACCTATCGTAACTTCTCCATCAAACCATAAGGCTAGGAGTGTCACATTGTCTAAGGCAGGCAGACAATCCCCTCTTCAAACCACTCTGGACTACAGGATGTGGGACAGAGTGTGATGATGCCTTATTTGATGCCCAACCAATCCCCATTTCTGAGTTTCTTAATCAATGATGATGTCCGATCTGTCTTCATTGACTCTAGCAAGTTTGAGGTAGAAGCAGTGCCATTGACACCTCCTACCAGGCTCATGCCTTTCTCTCCACTGGATGATGAGGATGAAGTCTGATCCTTTGATAAAGCAGTAAATGAAGTCAACCACTTATTACCCCAGAATTGTGCCCAAAACCATCGAGCTCACAGTCTAGAAAATACTCTTCTTTTGGGAAAAAATATTTGGAATACAACCTCACACAGACCTATTACTTCTTCCTTATTTATCCATAATCAAGGAAATGTCTCAGAGGTTTGTAGCTGACCAAAATGTCACTCAGTAACATTGAGGCTGTCAGTTCCTTTTATAACACTGGGACCCCTGGTCTCCACTACCACTTAGTGAGTACTATTCCCAAATTTACAGACTAAAACCTTCACAGTCGGACACTGGTTCTTCCAAAGTGGGTATTTCAATAGAAGTCTGGGTTCCAATCTAAACAACTGAAGCCATGGAACAGAAAGTTGTGTTACTTGTCATGGTGTTACTTGTCATGATAGTATCACATGCTGACATTTCAAATACATCATTTAGTAAGCTGAGTGAACCGTCACTGATTTTAGCTGCCTTGCAACACATGCTGGCAGTGGTGGCTAAGATGTCTAGACATGCACTTTCTATTGCAATTGCAATATTATGAAATTTCTGCATATCCATAGTTACATTGCTCTGGATTCTTTATAGTCAAGACCTTGTAATGGCTGCTCCATTTGAAACTATAACCTGCTTCAAGGGACTTATCCCAACATTGGCTTCTCAACACATGCTGGAATATCAACACTGGTCCTTCTCAACTGCTCCTGGCCTGTCGCAGTGAACCAGCAATCATGGAAATGCAAATTGCTCTCAAGGGTCATCGACCAAGTTTTTCAAATGTATGCAGCCCCAATCCCACATGGAACCTCTAACCACTGCACTTGGGAAGATGCAGCAGACTGTCAAAATAGGAAGTTTCTAATCCACCTTCCTTTCCTATTGAAGGAAGTGGTGGGGATATCCCTCGAGACCCTCTTATACCTTGCATCCCTCTCCCAAACATCTCCATATAGGCTTATTTTCAGAGGTCTGGTCAAGCATAACATGTTGGTTGAGTCTTATTAAGCACCCACATGTTTTTTCATTAGAAAAGTCTGTTGAAATTGAGGGAGGAAGTGCATATTATTTTGCAAAAGGGGGTATTAGAGAGGGTCATAAACAGTCAGTCTTCCACTTTCTATTCTTGAATCTTGCTGATTACAAAAAGGGCAAAATATTTCATATAATTGGTCTCTTCCCTTTAATCCAATTTGTTCTAGAGGAACCTTGATAAAGATCTGTTTTGTTGTTGGTCTTGGGTAACTCGATTGGGTCTTCTGCCCAACCATGAAGTCATAACTTCTTCATCTTAGGACATTGTTTACTTGTGGAAGAATTTCCTAACAAACCAGAACTTATTCCAGATTCCACTGGATCAGATAAATTGAGTTCTGGCACTCTTAGAGGCACTACAGACAGAAATTTCTGTACCTTCTTGTTGTTACTTATCCCTATTGGAAACCTTGAAAACCACTGCATTAAGAAAATGAGGGTTGATGTGTCATACTAACAATTTCCACACTGTGTGATGATATATTCACATCAAACGGACTAACTATGGATAGGTATTGCAAAATTAAAATTAGTTTTACTGCCCCCTCCCTCCCAATGCATCTTCAGTGACTTAATGCAAAGTGACTTTTGCAATAAGTCTTTAAAAACAGGTAAAATCTCATTTGATGGAAAAAGACTCAAAGAGACAGGTTAAATCTCAGTTGATGGAAAATGAGAAAATGCAGTAGTGGTTTGGGGTTAAGAAAGAGTATCTTCCTTTATTTCAGCATTCTAGTGGGCGCAAGCCCTCTCATGTTTGTTGATGTTTGGTGAGACACATGATGGTCAGTATTTACAGCATATGCTTTAACTAATGTTTGGCTCTGGCCATCTAATACCTGCAGAAAGTCATATTGTTTAATTGGTGAGGTTGCATCTGTATGTGTATGTTTTTTTTTTCTTCTTTCTAATGGCTGGTTTTGAAATGGTCTGAGTGCCCTGACGTGCTCTTGTGTTTTTGTCCTTTGTGTATTGTATTGTCTGGGATTCCTGGCACACTTTATTTGTACCTGGTTTATCCATTTGAACACTGTGTATACTATTTGATTTTAGTGCAGAGAAATCCTGTTCTAACCTTTCTACTTGGGTCTGGAGATTACCTATTATTATTGAACACTGCATGGAGGTGCAAGTCTGGTTATGGATTCCATGGAACTCAAAGGAATTTGTTACACCTATCATAGACTTGGGTCTTGGTGTTTTCTCCACATTGATTACATTCTGGCTTACTTCATGTAAAGCTGTATTACTGTTGACTGGATTTTGAGATCTGTGGTCTTCAGGGATGGTGTTGAAACCCTTGGCTGACAGGTAATTAATTTCAAACTGATATTATTTACCATTTACTGACAACTGTTGATAAAATAATATACCCATTCTGTGTAGTCTGGCCATTGTACATTAATTTTACCAGTTGTTATGTAGAGAGTTACTGTGGCAGAAACCGTATCCATGGATTTATAGATCAGTCCATTATGTGAGTGTCCATGCTGGAAGTGAAGATTCTTATCCAAGACTTTCATAAATGTTGGGATTTTGTTGAAGTCAACTGTGATTATTACACTCTGCATATTATGTTGGATTTTAAGAAAGTTTGGAACTGAAGAGAAGTCAGCCATGTTTGTTTTTGGTATTACACAATCTTGGTAGGTTGAATCTATTTCAAGTGAATATTTCTGTTCAGTATTGAGTGTGTCCATATTCATTTTATTCGGTTCAGTATTGAGTGTGTCCATATTCATTATATTTCTGTTCGGTATTAAGGGTGTCCATATTCTTTATATTCTGTTGAGTATTGAGTGTCCATATTCATTATATTTCTGTTGAGTATTGAGTGTGTCCATATTCATTATATTCTGTTCGGTATTGAGGGTGTCCATATTCTTTATATCATCTAAGAGGAGATCCTCTTGGGTAAGTCCTGAAAATGAATCGGATGAATCTGATTTGAAAAATGAGTAGATCCACTGAGACAGTGAAGAAGTGGCCATATTTGTTTTATTGTTCTTTTGTTGAACATGCAGACATGCAGATCTGTACTTATATCTACAGACTGAGCTTACTAAGTTACCCTGACACTTTATGCACAGCCTAAATTAGTTGCTGGTAGCACTTAAAACTAGTATATTTTCTTCTGTACAGCTGCATTTCCAAATGTTTCAGGAGCTGGTTAAGAGTCTCATACTTTGGTGGCCATTTTGTTCCAGCCATGGTTACAAGTGTTTCATCCACTTCTTGACAGGCATTTCCTTTATGCCTTGCTCTTGTTAGAAGAACCTTGGGAGAAAAGACATTTCAACCCTCAGTTGTAGAGAGAGAATCTAATGATATAGAAGACCTTCCACTTATATGGGGAAGTAGCACATTTTCAGGAACTGATGTAAGGTCAGAAGTCTCCTCTATTTAAGTGCCTCAATCCCACAGTGGGCAAACTTATTCCCTGACTTTTTTTCTCAGACATTTTAAGGAGAAAGAGTTATAATTATAACCAGTCACTTTCAAATATTACCACTCCGTGATATCCAACATTGTCTGGTATCATGACAGAGAAGATACTGGTCATGATAGAGATCTGTAACTTGAAAAGGCCAAATCAATTACCCATCTTCCTGAGCCCATGTTTTTTTGTGGGTATTGGCATTTCTCAACTCTGATCAGGTTTTGAGCATTTTGGTTAATGCCTTGCTGAAGCTGCTATTACACAAGACATGCTTGTTGATATCTTTAGGTTTGCCATATAGAGTAATTGAGTTGTATGCCCAGTGTTTCCTAACTATATCTGGTTCAGATAGGATGGTTCTTTGATCATAATGATGCAACCAAGCTTTGTAGGTCACATAACAGGTTATATACCTTATTTGCTCCAACTGTTACATCAATAGAAGTCAAGACTCTGTATTTGCCTCTGGGCATTACTGGAAGCAAACAGAAATGTCGTGGGGCATGCCATCTTTTCTCTCCAAAAACCAAAATAAGAGGGTATTACCTTTCAGGCTCTGTCAACATTAAAGATGTAGATAATATGCTCCACATTGTCTGAAATACACAAAGATCAGATACACTTTATCAAGATTTCAGCTTAGAGTGCTGTTTTCAGTCTTCACATTCAATATTTTGGTCTGAGACATAATATCAGCATGCACTGTCTTGAGTTTTTATCTCAGTGTATCTCTTTTTGATCTAGCTTTGCAGAGACATGTATTGAGTCTAGTGGGTCCAGTGGCTGCTGCCCAGATAACCATGAGGCCTATTTGATGTCAGCACAACCTCCTCATGGATGTGGGTTTAGTGCTTTCACTATATTCAGCCAGAATTTTTGTCAGAAGAATTCATTATTTTCTTCTTATCCATGTATGCTTGTCACGGTGTATGTGACCATTGGTTGTGCAAACAGGTTATTCTTCATTTAGTGAATCCAGCCATTTTTCCTTCAAAGTGTCCCCATTTTATTACCTTTTCTGACATTGTAAATCTGATTAGAAAACATAATTAAAGAGTGATTACTTAATATAATTACTAAATTGGTAAGCATCTTTGTTGAGGTATCAAAAAAGCTAAAACTGAGTGAACAACTGTTGCAAACTAGTAGTAGTAAGTGGAGATAATGGGAGAGTTGGAAAGTTTCTTTACTTTATTTATTTGGTATCTAGACAGAAGACATTATTTTGTTTTTCTTTGATGGTTGGATTTGAGAGAATATGAAACTTAACATTAATATGATCAGGTAAGTATTCTCAGAGAAACAGTTTACCAAAATCTTTGCTTCATGAATATAAATTTACAATAATTTCACCATTAGTTAAATTTTTCTCATTTCTTTAATGAAATTCAAATGTTTATTCAAATAATGATGAACATTATTTTGTTGTTTTACAACCTTATATATTTTTGTTCAACACACACACACACACACACACACACACACACACACACACCTCATAGGTATTAAAAAGTCTCACATTTCTTTCAGTCCCTGTGTAGTATTATTTGCCAGTATGCAGATAACATGCTATGTATGGACTTGTGTGGGACTCCACAATCAGTGGCAAGGCGGTTGGCAGGACCTAGGGTAAAGCTCTTTGTCATGCATATAGGGAGTGATTTTAAAACAGCATTTTTATGGTGGTTATGATATTGACAGCATATAGATTGTGTTTTTCCATTTAAAATGCTTTTCAAATCAAATCACAGCAGCACCATGTAGTTTATTAACAAGCTATATTTGATGAAAATGTTTATAAATTTTCTTGGC